>OZ038395.1:4170752-4185752 GCA_964036045.1 Eutreptiella sp. 'Long Island Sound 2002'
GGAGCTGCTGCTGTGTGGGACCAGGCACCAAGGGAGCCCCCAGTGTTGGGCAGTGTTGTATGGGCTGTGGGCTCATTGGTTTTGACCGCCCCTGGGGGAGTGTTAGCGTGCCGGGCGTGTGCCGGGCATCTTTTTTTGACCATTCGCCATCCGTGCCTGTTTTTGCCCCCCCTCACCAAACAATCTTCCCCCAAGCAGGGGCGATATAGCCACTTCTGATTTGGTGCCCTTCTATTGGGGACCCCCGAGAAGGCAGGGGATATGTAGCCAATCCGCCCACTGTTGTCGTGTCAGAAGCGCTCCACCATCACAGTTGGTGGTGAGTGTAAGGAGCACTGTTGTTCTGAATGTATTGACACCCACACTTGCAGGAGTTTGTTAAGCACATTCTGAGTGACATTTTGTGTTGTTGAAATCTCATATTTTGGCTTATGCAACGTGCTTTGCAGGGAAGGTTTGCGGTCCAGTGCAGTCTACTTGGGGGACTTCCCGAGGTGAGGATAAACTTGGGGCTAGAGCCAAGATACTTAATACAAAGGTGGCGCGCCGGGCGTGCGCCCAGCAAACATTCCCTTCTGAATCCCCCAAAGTGGACCCCCTTGGCTCAGGATCTTTCTTCCCAATGGGGACCCCTTGGCTTTGGGGCCCCATGAGGTGGCAAGGGTTACGTCGCCATTTTGCCCACATGTGGGACCCCAAGACGGCAAGGGCTATGCAGCAACCTCTATTTTTGTCCCCACTTTGGGGCCCTGCAAGACGGCAGAGGTTCGGGTAGCCATTCCGCCCACAAGTGGGCACCCAAGACGGCAGGGGTTATGTAGCCACTTTTGATTCCACCCCCGCTTTTGGGACCGCCGAGATGCCCCCCCCCCCTTCCCTATTCAAATCAAATAGCCCCCCCTCCCCTATTCCCCTATTCAAAGCACTTCGAAGAGAGGTTGTTAGATCAAGCGTAGGAGCTGACACCATACACCCCCCCCTTTTTGGGGGTCGTTCGCGTAGCATACCTGAAGGCATGATATTGTCTAACCCCTTGTAAAATCATTATTTTGCCTGACAAAACGATCCCCCAATGGATTTTTTTTTGAGACCTCTATCCGCCTAAAACTGGATACCACATCTTGGGGGGTGGGGGGGTGGGGTGAGGGGGTCAAAAGTTTGCGCTCACAGGGATTTGAACCAGGGCTGGGTAAGAAAAAGGTTCATGAGTCGATGGGCCATGCCGGCGATCGCCAAACCGCTGGCAGGGATTCGAACCGACGTTGGGCCAGTCATTGGCCGAGTGTTCTGCCACTCGAGAACTTAACGTTCCTTTCAACCAATGGGCCCCCACGATTTGTACATGTAGTCCTAACGCAAAAAAGCCAATCTGTGTGTCTCTGCCTGCCTGCTTGCCTGATTGACTGCTTGCCTGACTAACTGACTGATCTGCTGAATGTCAGCCTCTCTTCGAGGTGCGTTGCCAAAGGCAACAGAATTAAATGCCCCCCCCCCCCCTTTCCCTATTCAAATTAAATGGACCTCCCCTGTTTCCCTGTTCAAATTAAATAGGCCCCCCCTATTTCCATATTCACTTTGTCGATGTGTGGAGAAGCGTCTTTGGCCATGTGCCGGATGGCACAACGTGCTCAATTTTTTCCTAGACTGCACAAGTGCACACGGTCCGTCGGAAGAGGACTTGTGAGCAGAATCTTGGTAAGTAGAACCTTGGTCAACAAAACGAGAGTTGGTTGCACCAGAACCTGGGTTAACAGAATTTTGGGGCGGTAGAAGTTTGGTTGCCATATGCTTGGTCGGCAGAACCTGGGTTGCCAGAATCTTGGATGGCAGAACGTTCCTTGGACTAACCTTGGATGGCACAAAGCTGTTGTAGAACACATGTGATGATGTTATGATGTTATGATATTATGATGCAGTCTTGGAGTGGCACCACAAGAGAATTCTTAAACAAAATCTGCATTATATGAAAACGAACGGGGGGTCGTGAGGGTAATTGTATGAAAACAAAGATTGCTTGCTCATTCAAAAAACACCGGTATTTTGAACAAACAAAACCATTTCGCAACAATGCAGTCACAGCACAGTGCCCAGTGCACATTGGCCACCCCGACCCCCCAGCCCCATCAAAGATTGAGCCTTCCTTCCTTTACTCTTTCAAAGCATTTTTTTTTGTTCGTGCTTATTGTTATCTATCCTGTTGCAACATCAAGCTCGTCCCTCAGCAACGACGACACTGCATCCCCCGGCATCATGGAAGCTCATGATCTTTGGACAATGGTTGCCCTGTGCGCAGCCCTGTACCCCGCGTATTATGGGATATTGGGCCTCTATGCCGTGGCGTTGTACTGCTGGGCCCGCCTCATTTGGCTGTGTGGGCTCCTGCTGCTAATAATTCTTTGGAGCAAGCTACCAAGCAAGCAAGCAGCAAGCAGCAAGCATCAAGCAGCAAACAGCAGGCACAGGCAGCCAGCACAAGCAGCATGCAGCAGCCACCAGCAGCCAGCAGCAGCCACCAACAGCCAGCAGCAGCCAGCAGCAAGCCGCAAGCCGCAAGCAGCAAGCAGCAAGCCGCAAGCAGCAAGCAGCAAGCAGCAAGCAGCAAACAGCAGCCAGCTGCAAGCAGCAAGCAGCCAGCAGCCAGCAGACAGCAGCAAGCAAGCAGCAAGCAGCAGCCAGCAGCAAGCAGCCAGCAGCCAGCAGCAAGCAGCAAGCAGCAAGCAGCGAGCAGCAAGCAGCAAGCAGCAAGCAAGCAAGCAAGCTACCAAGCAAGCAAGCAGCAAGCAGCAAGCAGCCAGCAGGAAGCAAGCAAGCAGCAAGCAAGCAAGCAAGCAAGCAGCAAGCAGCAAGCAAGCAAGCAAGCTACCAAGCAAGCAAGCAGAAAAGGAGGCATTGAGGAGGACGAGGGACGAGGAGGCATTGAAGAGGAAGAGGGACGAGGAGGAGAGCCGCACGCCTGACCCACAGGGAACAGGGAAGAAGCCCAAAGTCCAGAGGAACGCTGTCAAGGACACTGCCCAACACGCAGCAGGGACCTCAGGTATGTTGAGTGAGCGGATGCAAACGCATGCAGTGGCGAGAGACTTCACGCTCTCCTCGTTTCACATCGCTCATGAGGATTGTGTTCTACGCGGTGTGCCGAGTGGTGTGTGGATCATCCCTCTTTGGGTAGGCTGTAGGCACACAAATAGTGCTTGTCACACGATGGCGGGAGAGGGCTGCAGGTTTTCTTGGTTGTTGTTGGCAACGTGATTGACTTAGCGGCTCCAGCAATCACTGCTGTGCGCCACGCACGGCCGAGAGTCAGAGTGGCAGGGGAAGTCGGGTTTCCAATTGCGGGCGGGGGTCCGGGAAAAGGGCTCAGTTGACAGGACCGTTCCTCAGCTGTTATGAACTCTGGCGCCGAAGGTGCCGAAACGTTTTTGAGCATTGAAAATGGTCAATTTTTTCCCCCAAATACATGGCCAATGATGACGTTTCTGACCCCCCTTGACGCGCTGATTCCAAAAATCCCAACTTCATTTTTTGCCGAATTTTGGGTCGCCTCCGGGGCCCAGGGGTCAGTCTTGGTAGGATTTTGGGGGGCCGTCAATTGAGCCTGTCTTTGGGGGGGGGGGGCTAGCGAGAGGGCAGTATCGACCCCCCCCCCCAGTTGAAAGCCCCCCCCCCCCTAGTACCCCCCCCCCAATTGCATCCGTCCCCCCATGTGGGGGACCGTCACTTCAACAAAAAAGCATGGGAAATACCAGGGAAATTTTTCTTGGGGTTATATTGGAAATGCTGCAGTTTTAGTACTACCACTGTGTGATCAGAGGGGGATTACAAAGGTGTGGGGGGGTACCTGTCGGCAAGAGAGGGGTGCGGGAGTAGGGAGCAGTCTCCCACGGACACCAAGCCATAGTGACAGTGATACGGTGCCTGGCAGCGTTGACCTGTTGTCCTACCCGGCCACCTGCCCGGCCCCCTGCCCAGCGCCACATACGGAGTGGCCTCAGCAGTGGATGCCGCCTGGGACAGCAGTCGTCAGTCCCCATCAGACATGCCACTAGCGTCCGGCAGGGAAACTGGTTCCCGGTAGGAATCGGCCCCGTATCACAGGCCCCTCAGTAACACCCGCCCCCCGCACGGCCAGAACTCGGTAGGAACGTGCTGCGTCCAGCGTGTGGCTCAGTAGGACCGTGCTCCATCTGATCATGTCTGAGCCGGCAGACGCTAGTGGCCAGTCTGGTCCGCATTCCCGCAGGATCCGGGGCGCACCCTTCCAGTCCAGGACAGCCCACAACCCCCACACCGGCAGACGCATCAGGGCGAGCGGACAGCCCCAGCCCCGCACCGCCCCGCACGCCCGGTCCGCTTCACACGCCCACATCGACATCCAGCGCCGGTTCCACACCGACGCAGCCCCTATCCGACAAGTTCCCCCCCGCCACGCCCGCCAGTCAAGGGGAGGACGACGATGACGAGGCGCGTCCTGTGGCTCCTGTGGGACGAATTGACACTGGCTACATCAGCGGGGGAAGTGATGATTCTGATGCCGAAACGGATGAAGGACGCAAGCGACGGCGCTCAGGTATTGAGTGGATTCGGGTATTGAGTGAGGTACTGAGTGCATTTGGGTCAGAACCCCCATTCGGCAGTGCCGGTTCGCAGCGCAGGTGTCGGACACGAAATGAACACCGAATGGACACACATCCGAAATGGACACAAAATGGACATGAAATGGACACACATCCGAAACGGACATGAAATGGACACACATCCGAAACGGACACGAAATGGACACAAAATGGGCACGCATCCGAAACGGCGGTTCCATGGACATGGCCATCACGAATGGTTTGCTGTGATATGGCGCGGGGTCTCTTACGGGTCGCCATCCCGCCCCCTTCCCCCCCCCCTTGACTACCCAACCCACACCGATTGGGAACAACGAGGAACGACGAATTTGAGTCATAGCGGTGCCCAGAAATCACCTCGAAGAGGGTTGTTAGATCAGGTGCAGGCGCAGGCGCCATGTCGCTCCCCTTTCGGGGGTCATTTGCGTAGCATACCCCAGGGAATGGTATCAGATGACCAACCCCTTGTAAAATCATCATTTTGGGAGACAAATCCCCCAATGATTTTTTCGATTTTGACCCCCCCCCCGCCCTGAGCTGAAGGGTTGGTGGGGCGTGGGTGCGCGAAAGGGGCACCTAGCAGCGCCAACTCAGGAGGAGCAACACAGACACACAAAACGCGGCAGCCACACCAGGAGGGACAAGGGCGAGCACAGCACACAAGGAGGAGGGGCACAGCAAGGCAGGAGAGGCAACCAGAACAGCGAGAACAGTGAACCAGAATGGAGGGGATGGGAGAGCGTGCGCATGGGAGGCAGCGACAACAAAGGGCATGGCCTGGCCAGCCAGCCCCGTCGCTACCGGGTGCCAGGGCAACCCCTGCTCAACCCGCATCAGGTGGGTGGTGTCTCCCACAGCCCAGATGGGCTGTTTGCGCAACAGGAGCGGGAGCCCATCAGGGGCAGACCAGCCGTGAGGGGGAAAAGGACATATGGTGGACGGCCAGGACAGCGTGTGGAGGAACAGGGCCCCTGGGCCTCACGCACACAGAACCACAGCGAGGCAGGCTATGGACGGCCTGTGGACAGAGGTGTGTGGACAGCAAAAACAGTCAAACGACCCCGGCAACAACCAGCACATCCTCAATACGCCAATTATTGGGCGCCGCTGACACGCAAACGGCACATCCCGCCACATTCAGCACAGCCCCAGCACACCAACTACTGGGCTCCGCGAACGCGGAAACGACACCAGCAGGAGCACCGGCCGCAGCGGCCCACAGAAAGCAGCGACCCGATGCAACGTGCGAAGGGAAGAACGGGTGACTGTCCAGGGCCCCGTAAAGGAACAACAACCAGACGGAATGTCACACAGGGGGGGGGGGGGTAACCAAAGCTTCTTTGCCTATTGCGGCCGCTGTGTGGGGATTGGGACCCGGGTTCTGAAGATTTGTTTTTGTATATGGACCCCCTAACCCATGTTCCGGGTCCAAACTCCGGGTACCCCCGGCCCCCCCCCCCCCGTTTGGCCCCTTGCCGGTGAGGAGTTAACCGTTTTCAGGCTGGCATGTGTCAGCTGAAAATTTCGAAAATTCGAGGTTTCCATGGCATGGATTTGGGTGATGATTTGGTGACAATACGGCCATCAAGCACCCATGGGGACCAATGTAGTGGCTGCTAAACCCATTTAGCCCGGGCCATGGGCCCCCTGAAAGCCCCAAAATTTTGCCATTCTTTAGGCCATTTACTGGCACTTGAAAATCACCTCTCAGAGGTTGTTAGATCAAAGCCCCGCAGGCCTGCATTTTGGGGGAAACGCCACATACCCCCAATTCGCGTACCCTACCTCAAAAGGTTGAATTGTTTGTTTAACCCATTGTAGAAGCATTATTTGTCCAGTTAACACATCCCCTAATGAGCTTTTGTCCGGACCCCCCCCAGAACCCCCCCCCCCACTTCAAACCCACTGTTTTGAGGGCGGGGATGGGGGTGCGGGGTGGGTGGTCTGAAATGATAAAAAAAACGACCCCCCCCCTTTTGGGGGGTCAAGTAAAACAAATCATGAATATTTTGGTTTAGTTCGATTTTGAGCCGGGAACGTGTTTTTGGGTCTTGACTGCGTAGGGTTTGTGTGGTGCGGAGTGCGACGAGCGCCTATGCAGTTTATGCAGTTTTTAATCGTTGTTGCTATGTTGGCATTTTTGGCGACCTGGGTGACCCCGTAGAGCCCACTTTGAGGGGTGCAATTGGGGGTGCGGTCACAGTGTACACTTACTCTGATCCAAAAGGACGTTTTCCCCAGCCTCTAGCCTTGCATAGGGCTGGTTATGGTTCGTTTGAAAGATGCAAAATGACGGTTTCCACTAAAAATGGCCCACAGTTTTTGGTCGTTTTTTCTGTGTTGGTGTAATTGGCGACGTTACTGACCCTGTGGTGCCTACTCTAAGGGGTGCAAGTTGGGATTTTGTGGCAGAATATGCCCACTAGGATACAAAAGGACTTTTTTTTTTTGGCAGCCTGTAGCCTTGCCTAGAGCCGGTCATGGCCCATGTGACGAAAATGAAATCACCATTTCCACCAATAATGGCTTATATGCCTTACAGGTTGTGCAGCGGCTGGTGCACAACCTGCTCATGTAGTTTTTCACCCCTCGGCAGCTCAACAATTGAAGTTTCCGAAACTTATTTGTTTTGATATTGTGACCACTCACAATGACCATCCAAGCTATGTAAAGCATGTTTTAGGCTATAATTATGTGTATTTTACCCTAATTTGGTATTGCGTCGTAGGGGGGGGGGGGTGCGTGGTGGTCCAACCTGCACATTGACGTGCAGTAGGCGAAGGACTGGCGGGAATTGAGACAGCAAGCATGTGCCAAGGTGGTCGGGAGAACGGGGGGAGGGGACACCAGTACCCGAGATATGCGCCCGTGGGATAAGGCAAATTCAGCCTACGCGCAGCCCCCAAAGTCATGATGCTAGCGGGTTGGGCTTCGTCACGGTGGCATCATGAATGGGCTCCCAACCTCTCATTACGCCGCTGTCCACACCCCCAACACCCTAATCTGTTGACACGCGGCATGTGTTTGGCGGCTGCGATCGTCAAGGCGTTATTTGCTTAGCGGTGGTTTTTTGTACCGCTGCATTCACGCCAAATTACTTTTTTCTTTCTGCGCATTGTGTTGTTTGCCGCTTGTGCACACGTGCAATTCGCTAGACTCCTTTGGGGGATCCTCAGGGAAGGACCGCCACCGCCCACCGAAAAAAATAGCCTACCTACTATGCTTGGATCTGCCAGCAAGTTTAGCTTTGAGTATTCTAACATGCACCCAAGTACTCAAGTAGTGGGCTCAAAGACCTTTTGTTGGCCCAAAATACTACAAAATCAGCTCGTAAAAGCACCCTTTTTGCTTATTTCTTCACTTTCCACCTTCCTGTGATGTATCTCACTGTGGCTTGAGTCGGGCACGTTTGTGGTGATAAATAATGATGAAGGGATCACTTGCAACCTATTTTCATGCTACCAACACCCTTCGAGGCCCTATTGGCACCACGGAGTGGTGGAGCGCGCACAATGCACGTGCTAGAGTAGGGTTATGGGGGTCACCCTTGGATCCAAAAGTGGTCCAAAATGATTTTTTTCAAAATAGTTTCTACACCACTTGGGCTGGGGTGCTCAAACAAATGGTTCAAGGCTATTTTGACCCACTCTGGGCCCATTTGGGCCCATGCAATTTCCCAAAAGGCCTTGAAATGGGCATTTATTGGACTCACATTGTAGCACGGGGGGGGGGCGGGGGCGGGCCAGTGGGCGGGGGACCAAAAAGGGGCAAAAAGGTGTCAACAACAGGTTTTCCAAAACTGACCCCAAATCGGAACATGAGGGCACAGGCCTGGCTAGAGGGAGGGCAAGGGGAGGTTAGGGGAGGCTTTGATGAAGCACTATGTGCTGCTGGGAGCAATTGACTTGCCCACCCACCCCCCGATCTCCCCCATGTCGCCCTTCCCAGAACCCCCCCCTCCCAAGGTCAGGGGGCCTTGAGCCAACAATTTTTTGGGGGGCTACTGCGCATCCTGACCAAGGAGGCGGCCCCCCCAGGGGTTCTTGGCATTGATGCGGGCTCTTTGGTCCCTCCGTACGCAAAGCAGTCCTGTCATTGTTTGCTCTTTGAGCATGCCTTGTTTCGCCAAAATCAGCACCTTCCCTCTTTTGATGCTTCATTAATGCACGATTTTCGAGCCTCCAAACGTCCTTTCTGTGTACATACCCTCACTATTCTTGATGGTTGGGGATTGTGTTCAAACTGATGTGGTATCCTGTTATAGGGTGTGGTGTACTGCATAGTTCTGGGTATTTGCTGTTCGTTCAGTGCTTGCACTCCCGGCACCCTTTCTCCTCGCACATTTACACACCCCACTATGGACCCCCCCCCTCAACGAAAAGTGACGCCAATGCGCATGTTCCAGATTCTTTTCCCTTTTGGGGAGGGGCAACACGTTCCCTCGAGAGGCCATTTGTCGTTACACAGGAACGCCTGTTTTGGAACACTAGGTTCACAGGTGACTAGCGCTGGTTGGCAGTCCATCGATGGCTGTTGTGGCTGACCAATAGGAGTTACGGCCGGTTGACTGCAGTTGCTGCTGGACTGACCTCGGTTGCGGCTGACCGGCTGCTGTCAATGGCGGTGTGCCCGATCCATTTAGGCTGACTCTCACTTGGCTCTAAGTGTGCTGTCATTGCTGCCACTGATTGCCACGGCTTCCCTGTCTCCATACCTCAGCCCCAGCACTTGCCCAGTGTCACTTCACTGCTTGCCTTGCTTCCTTTCTTTCTCTTCCAGAAACAAGCCCAAGTGACGGTATGTCCCCTGCACCCGAGACCCTACGCAGCCCAGAGGGGGGGACTAGAATTGCTGGAGAATGGATGGCGCTGGGCCTATACCTGTACCTGCCGCATTAAATGAAAGGATCTGTGGTTTGTGTCACGATGGAATGATTCGCCAGAACAAAAGGATGGCAGTTTTCGACAATTTCGATGGTGGGACAGGGTTGGGGATACGCTCAATTTCGTGGGGGATTGTTTTATTTTGGGTCAATATATCCACATCATGTCTCCCCAATCCCAGATTGAACGGATTCTTTGGCCGGATTCGTTTAGATTCAGTAAGTTCCAGGATTGGACACCAAAAGTTAGGCATTTTGTTGAGGTCAGTGGTTTTTGTTGGGATGTGCCATTGTACATTTGTCTCGTAGATTCGCACATTTGGCGTTATTTCTCACAACAAAGTGTGCTGTTTGTTACTGCAAGGGGTGAGAGATGACAGTAGTCCCAGACCTTCGTGCACCTGAGCAACCCTATTTGCAGCATGACACTTTGTCCTTGGGGCGGGCCGGACATTTCAGGTTATGCATCTCAAGAAATTGGGCGATGGCTGGTGTAAGGGGCAACAAAGGCTCCGTTGTGCCCTCCCCCTGCATTCTCTCAAAGCAGCCACTTACGGTACATTGTTGGGCTTGGATTTGTGTAGGTGTGCTGTAGACTCGGGCTCGTGGTGGTCACAACCTCTGTGGGGGAGTTTTGGTTGGTTTTTGGTTGCATTCGGGCCCAGGGCTGTGCGTAGGTGCGTAGGCACCTGGAGTTTTGCTGTTTTGGTGTGGACATGCATCAGAGACCAACCCCTCTGTCACCATAGGGATCCGCCGTTTGACAAAAACTAACCATAAACTCAATCCGCCCCTTCCCTCACTCGAGGCCCAGCAGCGGTCATGTAGCCCATCGCCATTTTGAAACTCGTCTGCAACGACACACTCCGTGGATGGTGCGGGGTCTGAGGCAGTGTGCAAGAACTCATGAGCTTCATCTTCATGGCACAAAGTTGCTTCAAAAATGAATGCGTGCATCCTTCAACAACCGAGAGTGTAGCAGGCAATGCTCAAGGGGGCCCCTAAGGGAATGGTGTGCACACAGTGCAAAGTTTTGTATGTCAACACATAGTCAAACCCTAGTTTGGGCCCCTTTCCACAAGTTTGTTCCATGCCGGGGGTTTTTTAAGCTTCCTATGCATTATGGGGGGGGGGGTGGGCTTAAGCGCAGGGTATGGTTGGTGTTATGGTGGCTACATTCCAGTTGGGGATATGGAGATGCCCCTTTCCGGTTGGGGATATGGATCGGCCCCTTCCATGTGCGATCGCTCTCTACGACTGTGTCCGAATTATGTTTGTTGCCAAATGCCAAACGGGCACCCTAAGGCTAGTACGTGGTAATACAACTTCAGGGTGTGTGCTACGGAACTATTGTGTTTTGCTCTTTGTTCTTCGAACACTAATGTCGATCTCCATGGACATTGGTGGCTTTGGGTTACACCTTCCTCTTCTTCCTATTCGTAGTCCCCATCACCCAAGAGAGCACGGACCACTGCCAATTGTGTGGCTACCGTCCCGGTGATATATCTGAGTGTGGCACATGCCACTTGAACATGTGTGCATCTTGCATGCCACTGCATAGGTGTACCTTACAAGACTGAGTGGTTTGTCCATAGGTACATTGGAGTTCCAATTTGAAGGCAGGTTTGTCGTTATCCTGGGGGCTTTGCTGCTTTGCTGTGCTATTAGACAAGTGGCAGGTGATCTTGGGTGAGGCAGGTGCACACAGTGCAACAACTTGGCCTAAGACACTTCCATTTCGGATTTTAGACTGTCAATATGGCTGACTGGTACATGTGTCACCTTCTCCCGTGCTGTGTTCTGCTGTGCCTTGTGGACTGCCTATAACGAAGTGCCTTTTGTGCCCCCGGCAGACTGCTTTGGTGAAGCTAGTCCGCAGCTGCTGAAGACGCTGCTAACCTTTGCAACAACACAGACAGATGAACGCAGCGAGTTATGCAACAGTGTTGCATTTGCGGGGTTTAATGCCCACTAAGACTGCACATGCGGCAGTTCAAATACCTCTTTTACCCACATTGCCACAACAAAGGGCTATGTTGGGGGAGGCCTTATCCCCATGCAGACCCAGCTCTTTGGTTACTGAACTCACGTTTTACCCAAAACTAAATCTTGGGAACATTTGTATTATATCGGACATCGATATGATTTGTGATGGCTCGTTGTGCTGCCGCCTCTTTTGTTCCAACTTGTCGAGTGGGGTTTGCGGGGCCAGAGAAGTTCGAGTTTCCTGTGTGCAGGTTTCCCTCCTGGTGCAAACTACGGTCCCCCGGGCTCCCCATTTGCAGGGCTCAAGGCCATCATTGGGAGATCTGCTGTTGAAGGCTCGCCTGACAATTGGTGGGTCTGGGTGGTGTGGGACGATGGGGAGCTCAGCTGTGAATCCCTGGACAACTTGTGTTGGTATGTCCCGACCCTGAAACGGCCGGATGTGGAGGCCCGGGCGAGGAGCCAGCCGTTGTTCTATTACAAGACGTCTGACAACCAAGATCGGCGCAAGGTTGCCCCCAAGAGGTACTGGGAAGGCCTATCTCCGGAGGATCGCTCGGGGTTGGCGAACGCCACGCAAAACTGTAAAGGTGTGTGCCTGTGTGTGTGTGTGTGTGTGCGCGCGCGTGCGTGCGTGCGTGGCGTGGCGTGGCGTGGCGTGGCGGGGCGGGGCGGGGCGGGGCGGGGCGGGGCGGGGCGGGGCGGGGCGGGCGCGCGGGCGGGGAGGCGGGCCGGCGGGCGGGGCGGGGCGCGCGCGCGGGCGGGGAGGCGGGCGCGCGGGTGCGGGCGGGCGGGCGGGGAGGCGGGCGGGCGGGCGGGCGGGCGGGCGGGCGGGCGTGCTGGTGACAGAGTCCAAAGTCAAAATAAGCGTCCCACCGTTATTGACGGCTTGTGGAGTTTCCACCGGGAGTTCTATGTTGTACTTTCACTGCCACACAGAAGCGGATCGTCTGACCGAGCACTTACGAGGCACACGTAAGTCTGAGCAAAACGAGAGAGAGATAGAGAGAGAGAGCGTGTGTGTGTGTGTGAGGGTGAACATGCTTTTGTTTTGAGACTGCACCTGACGAGAGTTTGGCCTCTCTCAGGGCTTGACTGCTGCCTGTTTGTAGCGTTGATCGTGTGTGTGCAGAAGGGTTTTTGGATGTCTTGCATGCTCTGCATGGGCTCTGGGGCTCAAAGTTCAAACGGTGTGAGGGGTTCAGCGTGTTTGAATGCATCGGCAAATTCTGTACAATGGGTTCAGGTTGTTAGAGGTCAAGTACCAGTTTTCTTCTGAGAATTCACAAGCTGCCAACGAACTCGATTGTTTACGGTTTGGTTGCGAAATTACGTTGCCCAGCCTAGCCACCCCATGTCCCATGTGCAGAGTTCCCCAAGCCGTGGGTTGGTGAAATGTACCAAGTTTTTTCGTGTTGATGCATGTTGTAGGCAAGGCATGCATCTTCACTGTTGCATTGGAATGGCCAGATGAAGAGGGGAAGTCGTCATGGGGTCCACAATCAAAGCAAAGCATTGGTGCACCATGCACCACCATTTGCCCAAGTCGGATTTTCGCACCTATCCTCGTGGGGGGACTCCGCCAACAAGAGGCCCGGGTGGGGTGCTACCATTTTGTGTTTGGAGGGCAGCCCTGGGGTCCGAATTGCCCCACAAGTATCACATTTGTTGGGAAAACTTACCAATATGCATTTTTTTTCATGCCGAAAAAATAACCCAGCCCCCTTTTCCAACCCATGTCACAAAATTCAAAACGTCTAAAACTGCTCTTTTTTTTTGCCCAGCTACATCAAATTTTGCCCAAACTACTTAGTAGCCAAAACAGCAAAAACACGCCACCCCCCCCTTTTCCGAAGAGACACTATTGTCTCCTGGTGCCTTGGGTTCTTGGGTTGCATCGGGGGTAGCACCCGACGCTTATGCTGTGGATTTAGAAATTGTCACGACATTGGCCTGGGGCTGTGTTTGCTACAGAGTTCTCCAAATTCACGGGAAACTGGATGTTGAGTTGGGGCGGATGGCGCACATGTTTCTCTGTCGTAGTGTTTTTTTGTGTGTTTGCACGGGGGACTGCCTCGTGCGCGGCGCCCGTCATGTCCAGTTTTTGTTTTGTACCCTCGCTCACCACTTCTTATGCAACAAGACCACTCATGGAGGGGCCCAATGGCCACAGGGGAGGCAAACCCCCGCCCATGACCAGACATCAGCCTCGTAAACATTCGATAAGGCCCCCCGAAAAGGCCTTGCAGACGTCCAAAAAAAAAGCCACAATGGCATGCCGGCAACCGAAGGGCGCCATGGCCAGTTCAGCGGGTTGGGGTCATAGCGTTTCAAGCGCCACCCGCTTTGAGCATCGGTCCCCGGTGCCCCTTTCCTTGACCCAGCCCCCCCCATCACCCCTCCCGCAGATGTGCATGAGGAGTGCTTGCTGCAGGTGGCGGCCCACGTCTGGCAGCAGGACCCCCGCGAGCCCCGAAGGTTTGCAGACGCGATCCGCCGGGCCGTGCTGGTGCCTGCTGCGGTGCACGCGTGCCAGACCGGGCCCTTGGACAGCACCCACAGCCTGCTGCTGCAGGTCGCGTCCTTCTTCCTCGTAGCGGGCAAGGGGAAGGTGAGCGACATGGACATGGACATGGACATGGACATGGACATGGACATCGACGCCCCCGCGGCTCTGGAGACGGGCCTGAAGGAGTTCGAGACGTATGCACAGCGGAGCGCAAAGGGGGCGAAGCCCGTGGAGAAGTGCGCGGCGGCAGTGAAACGGATGTACGCGGCCAACGCGAAAGGGCAGGCGGCACGCGAAAGGGGTCGCCTGGAGGAGGTGTTCGGCGCCATCATCGCCGTCCACAGGCAATGGCAGCAGAGGGCAAGGGATGGGCTGGACGGGGCCGAGGGGCTCGTTCAGGAGGCAGCGGCATGCGAGTCCTCTGCCAGGCAGGCCTTCCTGACGCAGGCCGCGGCGCTGCAGTCCACTGAACTCCAGATGGACGACGCATCGGACGTTGGCGCGGTGTTCCGGGGGTTCAAGGACGTCGGGACCAGCGCTGAGGCGCTGTCCACCGTCATCGCCGAGGAGATCGGGGGCAGTCTGCAAAGCAAACCGCGCGCGTTCCAGTGCCGCATCCTGCGGTACGTCTGGTCGCGCGCGCTCCCCGAACTGGCGGCCCCGAGTGGGCCCGGGGACCAAAACAAAAAGAAGTGGGTGAAGGACCTGACGACGGAGGGCATCCGGGAATCGCTCTCTACGATGATGACGGAGGAGGAGAAGCGGGAGGAGCTCGGAGTCTTCAGCCAGGCCATGCTCGCGGGTGCCGACGAGGGCGACGAGGACGATGACAAGCTGCTGAGGCTGTCCGTCAAACGCCTGGAGGCCAGTCTCGCCGTCCCTTCCCTGGCCGGCGCCTGCTCGAACTCCCGCCGCGACTGGGCCCCGCCGGAGCGGAAGGAGCCGTGGACGCTGCAGCCCGGGGAGCGCGGCTTCAACGAGTACGCGCGCGCGCGGATGGGGAGGGACGG
>OZ038395.1:4188252-4350752 GCA_964036045.1 Eutreptiella sp. 'Long Island Sound 2002'
TCCCGACCGGCACCGGCTCCTGAAGTGCTGCACTACGCCCACGCAGGCCCACCACTTCGTGCGGACGCTGGCGGACGTCCGCGAGCGGTGCCCCGACCGCCAGAACGAGATCCTGCGCGGGATCAGCACGAAGCTGTTCCACTTGATCGAGGACGTGCAGGACAAGCGGCAGCGGCACCTGAAGACGCTGGTGCTGGCGCACGGGACCGACGGCTTCAAGACGGTCCTCCACCTCCTGCGGCACGACCCGACGGTGCTGGGGTACGCCGGCCGCCCGGCCTCGGAGTTCAGGGGCCCGAACGACGCGGAGATCCGCCGGCTCGCGGGGGCGCCGCACAGCAGCCTCATGGCCAGCACGGGGGAGTGCCCGTGCCACTGCTGCCGGTTCAACCACCCGGACAACGCGCGGGGGGGTCGGGCCCGGGTGATGGTGGCGGACGCAAAGTACTGCAGCGAGGGCGTGTCGTTCTTCGGGGTCCGCCGCCTCCTCCTGCTGGACGTCCCCACGCACGCCGCGGCGTACCTCCAGCGCATCGGCCGCGCTGTGCGCTTCAATGGGCACGGCGGCTTGGACGCCGGGGACCGCTGCGTGGACGTGCGGGTGTACTGCGCGACCCTCCCCTCGCCGCAGTTCAATGCGCCGTCGGCGGACGAGGTGTGCAGGGGCGGGGCGTGTGGGCGGTGCATCCGGCGGGCCAGAGACCGACGTTTGGGATTCTTCGCTGTGTTCCCCTCGTTTGCCCCAACAACTGATTGCTCGCTATGTTGTGACTGTACTGTGCGGATGCGCCTCCGATGTTCCAAGTTTCGTTCAATTTCGACGCACCTCGGCAGAATTAGGGCCCAGGACACTTTTTTATAAAAACAAAAATACTCGGCCCGTCCAGTACCCGCCTCATTAATTAGGTGCACAATTGGACGGCAGTTGCAGAGTGACTGGCAGCGGTTGGAGGTGCGTGTCGGCGTGCATATTCCGGTGGTGAGTGGTGGTGGTGGTGGCAGCAATGTCTGGTGCCCTACATAATTGCCCTTCCCGTCTACCGGTCGATCCAGAATAAACATTTTATCCAAATTTGTCAATTTTTCCGCTTTTGCCCATCACCTCGAAGAGGATTGTTAGATGAAGCCCAGGCACGGACGCCATCACCCCTTTTTGGGGGGCTTTATTCGCGATACCCCAAGGTGTGGTACTGGATGTCCAACCCCTTGTAAAATTATCGCTTTAGGAGAGAAAATGATCCCCCAATGAATTTTTCATTGTTGACCCCCCTGCCTCCCTGTACCGGTAGCGCTTTTTGGGGGGATGCAGGTGGGGGGGCTTTCTTTGCATATTGCAGCTGTTGTGTGTGGATTCAGACATAGGTCCTGGAGACCTTTTTTCTTGTATGAGGATCCCCGAACCCATGGCGGGGTCCCGCGTTCCAACCCCGGGTACCCCCAGTCGCCCCCCCCCCCCATATGGCCCTTTGCCAGTGAGGACTCACGCTCGGAAGGTTGTTTAGTGGCACCGGCAAATTTTTGAAAATTCGACTTTTTCTGAAGCCTGTCTGTCACCCTTGGGGTGGGTTTGGGTGATCATTTGGTGCAATACGGATACTTGAGCATCCATAGGGACCCACGTAGTGGCCGCTGGGCCCATGTAGCCCGAGTCATGGGCCCCCCAAACACGCAAAAGTTGCTGTTGCGTAGGCTGTTTAGTGATGCCTAACATTTTTTTCAAAATTCGACTCTTTCTGAAACCCTTCTATCGCCCTTGGGATGGATTTGGGTGATCATTTGGTGATAAAATACAGGTACGTGTGCACCCACAGGGACCCACGTAGTGGCTGCTGGGCCCATGTAGCCCGAGCCATGGCCCCCAAAAAGCCTCAAAGAAGCTGTTTTTAGGTGGTTCAGTGGCATACGCAGTTTTTCAACCTCGACAACTCAAACATGGAAAACATTTTTTTGATATTGTGGCCATTTATTTAGACCCTCTTTACGTTTTTTCAACCCTATTTAACCCTATTTTAACCCTAATATTTATTCATGACAGGATCTGTGTTTGAGGCAAGAATTATGCAGGGGGCTATAGGGCTATCGGAAAGGTTGTATGGGCTAGGTCCTAGTGCAATGACTACTTGAATCATCACTTTTTATGTGCACCCTTTCCTATTGCCTGCCTCTTTTTATGTGTCCGCTTTGCGTAGTACAGCGCGCACATGGGGGCGAGTTGGTGCAGCCTTTTGGATTGCCGCGGTGTGCATGACATGCACACGCCGGCCTCAAAGCTCCATGGTCTCACGGCCCGCCAAAAAGCATACGTACTATTTTAAACCCCAATGGCAAGTTGGCCGCCCATGGTTGCAATATGCTAATGGGGCTATGTGGTGCACTACATGTAGGGAGTACCCACAACCCGGTTCACAACAATCTTGGCCGACCAGCCATAGCCATACGCATCTACACTAGAAAAAAGCCATGAAAGAGCACAACAATTTTGTTGTATACTGCACGTGCCTAGTGCTTTGGGAAAGTGATGGTGCCCCACCGATATCAGAGCATCACATGTCTCACAAGAGCTCGACACAGAATCTTTTTTCCGAAGCATGTTTGGAAGCGTTGCTTGGCATGTCCCGCTTTGGCCAAAATTAGTTTTGGCAGCCGGTCAAATTTGGCCAAAATGAGTTTTGGCGGCCGGTCAAAATTGGCCAAAATGGGTGTTGGTGGCCGGTCAAATTTGGCCAGAATGAGTTTTGGCGGCCGGTCAATTTGGCCAAAATGAGTTTTGGCCGCCGGTCAAATTTGGCCGATAATGAGTTTTGGCGGCCGGTGACCCGAAAAACTGCGGTTGATTGGTGGCACTGCTAGAAACAGCCCTACCGAAATCGCCCCCGTTGTTTTTCCATCCCTAGGGAGTTTGGAGGCTAGGCTCCGGAAATCAGTTGGGGTAGCCGTTTCCGATGTTAGAAGCCATGCTTTCGATGATCGGTCGCAGTCGACCTAATCATGTTTCGGGAGCATTGCTTTCGACGTACAGGCAAACCATGCTCAATGCCATATTGCCCATTGAGGCGTGGGCTGGCCGCATGTTCTGGTATTGTAGCAATGGTGCTGAGGTGATGCAGTCCACTGGCAACTTGCTACTTTTCTCCCACATAGATGGGACAACCGCACATGGTCTACAATTTCTCCATGTATGCTATCCCGCTTGTGTTTCTCCATTTTCTTATTGGGTTTCTATGAACGGTGCCGGGCACATGCTCGTTCGAAGCGACATCACCACAAGCGGGTATCGAGCAAAGCACATCTCGTCACTTTTGAGCACCACATTGGGGATGCAGAGTTTGGGTTTGTGGGATTGTAAAGTTGTCAGTGTGTTGTCCGCATTTGTGCTAATGAAACCTAGCCTCCAAAAAAAACAAATTGCTGATACCATGTATTCAAGCCTGGGCAAAGAATAAAGGAATGCGCCCAAACAACATGCAAGAAGCACCGGTGGTCAAACAAGTAAAAATAATGACCGGCTACCAAAAAGCATCCATCATGTAGCAACATCAATTTGGACGTCTCAACAAAACAAGCAATAACCTCCAAAAAAGCATCCCAAAACATATAACAGCGGCCAAGGAAAAAATCAACGGCAATCATCACGGATAATGCAACTGTAAACCAGCTTTCACAATAAAGTCCACAAACTACACCAACCTTGAAACAACATCATACCATGTACCCTCAACAACAGCCTCCAAATAGGATGCAAGAAGCATCGGTGATCAAACTGATGTGTGCAGAAAAAAGCCACCGGCCACCATCACCATCCATCATGCAGCAACATCCATCCGGGCATCTCAAGAAAACAAATAATGACCTCCAGACCACCATCCAAAAATAAACCACAATGGCCAAGAAAAAATCAAAGGCAAAGATGCAGCAATAAGCCATCTTTCAGGTTAAAGTCTCCGCAAAAAAAAATAGCACCCTGCAAACAGCATCCAGCAGTTGATAGCATTGTTTTGTTGTACCCAAAGGTCAATAGTGCTTAGAGAACCTGCACAAGGGAGTCAACACACACCCTCCCCTTGTTGCAAAATCCTAATGTGCAAAAAAATTCCCAAAAATTCAAAACATACGCATACACACACAAAAACACTTGTTTTCGCCGACCAGCCCGTCAGCCCAAAACCTCATTGACGGGTGTTTATGTATGGCCTGACACAGTGGCCCCACTCATGCGTCACCCTCAAACGGCAGCTCTTTTCGGCAGTGCCTACGCCCAGGCCACGCATTTAGTTCGTTCCACATGCCCCCTCATCCGTGGGGCCGGGGGAGCACGTGCCATTGTCATCGCCATGCCTCACCTCCGCCTGCCACTCACCTTGGCACTCCCCACGCACTCACACACAGGAGGCGCTGCGACATCTGAAAGCGCAGTTGACCGCGTACCATGAGAGCCTGCAGGCAATGCAAGCGCTGGCAGTGGATCGCGGCATGTGGAAGGAGGACGGGCTCGCGGAGGAGGGCCCGCAGAGCCCGCCGCTCCTGATGGATGCGGTCACAGCCCGAGAGCTGGACGCGAAGGTCCGGGAGCTGGAGGAGACGGAGGCCGCCCCAGCGGGCGCCGCCGTGACGAGGCGGTCGAGGACGTTCAAGGACAGCCAGTTCAAGGCCCTGTACGATGGCATCAGCAGCAAAAAAGTCGACGTATGGGAGGCGGTGGCGACGCTCGTGACACACTACAAGGGCAAGAAGGCCGCCGAGCGCTTCGTGAAGAAGCAGGAGAAGTTCGTGAAGAGCCAGCGGCGGAAAATGGAGGCCGGGGGCGAGAAGTGCGACCCGTGGCACGTGGCGATGCTGCTGTGGACCTCCCCGGAGACGAAGGGCGCGGGGGAGGAGCTGTGCTCCCTGCTGAACCGCTGCCTGCGTGAGGACGGCGGGGCGGACGGCGCCGGCAGGAAGGCGCTGGAGGCGGCGGCGCGGTACACCCGCCTGCTGAACGAGGGGGTGGTGAGCAGCCGCGGCAGCCGCTGCATCGCCGGGCGCGTGTGGCCGCGGGGGCCCGCTGCGGCCGAGGGCCGGTCGGACGAGGCGCACGCGACGTTCCGCGGGGCGTACCTGCCGGACCAGTACCGGCGCCGCTACGCGCCGGGGGCGCGGTTCCGCACGCAGACGTACGTGGCCACGTCGTTCCGCCGGGACGTCGCGCGCGAGTTCATGGACCGGGCCGAGTGCCCGGCGCCGGGGCTGGAGGGCGGGCCGGTCCTGTGGACGGTGCAGTTCCCGTCCGCCGGGTGTGCGCACGTGCGCTATCTGAACCGCAGCGCGGTGAAGGGGGAGGAGGAGTTCCTGCTGGCGCCGTACTCCATCCTGACGGTGCAGGCGGTGCAGGAGGGGCACGGGGACGAGCCGCACCGCATTACGGTGCTGGTGGCGAGCGACAACAAGACTGGGGACGAGCTGGAGGAGTTGATGCCTTGGATATAGACGCGCCCCTCCTTTTCCTTTTTGGGGAGGAGACCGCTTGTTGCTGTGCAACACAGTGCCCCCCGCCCCCCAGCCATGTTACGTCTGGATCGTCAGTGACTGCGCTGGTCCCGGTTCTCCAAGACAGTCTCACCAAAGGAATGGGACGGCGGCTATCCGTACGATTCGCAGCCCTTCCGACTCTGCCTGCTGACTGCCAACGCTTGACCGTATGTTGAGTAGGAGTGGAGCCCTTGCGGCGGACCAACCGCCGCCAGGCTCAACCTTGACCCTAACCCTAACCCCAACCCCAACCCCAAAACCAGAACGACCCGGGCGGTCACGGACGGCGGTTGGGCGGTGGCCGACGGCGGTTGAGAAGTTGTTGTGGGCGCTCCCTCGGGCCGCTTGTTAGTGCCCCCCAAACCCCTCCTCTTCAGGTTTCCTCATCCAGCCGTTCCCCGCCAGTCCGCCACGGGGTAATATGGGACGAATGCGACGCAGTGGGGGCACGGCCTCCGGTGGGACAAAACAGCGCTGCAGGACAGCCTGGCTCCTCCGTGTGGCCCCATTCCCGTCAGTACTGGCGGCGCGAGGCCACGGGCTGCCGTCCACGCTGTGCGTCAGCACGCCCCAAGTGCCGACGCTGACTTGGCGATGCAGTCGCGCCAGGGGGAGGGGAAGTGGTCGGAAGGATAAAGTCAAGTGTTTTTGAATTGTAAAAGAAATACCGGTGCGGGCCTTCGCTTAGTGGGGGTGGGGGCTGGGGGTGATCCCCTGCCGTGGTGAGGGATCTCAGGAGGATTCAGCCCCAGGTGCCAGTCAGCTCAGTAGGAAGGAGCCCTGCCCCATGGGCAACTGAGTAGGACGTAGCGCCATCCACAAGGCTCCTCACTAGGAACCCGGTGGTATTCTGCATTTTCATTTCCTTCAGCAAGTCCACTTCACAGACAATGGCTCTGCACAATGCAAGAGCCCCAAATCACCCCCAAAAAACCTTCATCTTCGTGGACCGCCACAACAAAAAGAGAACCGCCAAAATCCACATATCCGCGGTCCCAACAGCTACGGAACGCACCGCCTCCTGTTGCTCTGACAAGGGATGGCCATTTAGGGATGCCGGTTGCTGTCCCGCCACCCGCTTTCACCCCTTCTTGTCCCTTGGAGGCGGGCATTGGGGTGTTACTCTCGCAAGCGGGCGGGGGGGGGGGGGGGGGCTGCACCGCAAAGTAGGCCCAGTGGTGTGCCCGACTCCACCCAAATTGGATGATGCAGCCCTGGAAGGGGCCCATGGACACCAACGAGATGGGTCACTCCCGCAGTGGCCAGGCCTCGCCCCCCCTACCCCCCCCCCCACCCCCGCACTCCACTCCGCCGTGGACAGAGTGCGAATACTCTGAGCGAAGATATTTCTGCAACGCGCTTGCCATGAATGGCGCAGAGCGCAGAAGATATTACTGCAACGCACTACCAGCAAGTCACACATTGGTGAGCTAGCACCCATGGCCTTGTCTGACACTCACGTTGCGGGTTGTGGTGAGCACCTCCCAGCCTGGGGTCTTCGTGATGACCGCATACCGGGCACTGATCAGACCGTCGGGGGAGGACGCCATGGGCTGAAGTTGCATTCTGGATCCCCCCCCCCCCCAAGGCAGGTGGATGCCCGCGGCAGTGCGGATGCCCGCGGCAGTACGGATGCCTGCTTGTCATGGCAGAAGGTTCAAGGGCGAGAGGCCAATAGGCGCCGCCACAGGCTAACAGAGCCAACCACCAAGGCCTTGTGCCACTCCCCCCTCCCCCCCCCAGCGGCCCCTGGGTATTTAGTTCCGGGAGTCCTCCACCAAACGGTCATTTGGGGATACGTCTGTTCGACAAAATCAGGAGTTTACAAGGCGTTCAGCCCCAAACCCTTGGGCCAGGGACTGTTCTCATGTCTCCGCTGCCCCCCACCCCCCACCCACCCTCACTCTGTATTTGCACTCGGTGGGTTTCTGTGCGCCTCCGTTGCCCCCCCCACCGCCCCCCAGCGCTTGCTGTGCACCATTTCTGTTCGAAAGGGTGATGGTTGGCAGACAAACATTGGGGCTGCATGGCGGGCCCATGTGTGGTAGGCTGTCGACCAAAGGGGCAGGCTGGAGCACCCCCCGGCCCCCTTCTTCTCTCCCAACACCAGGCGCTTGTCAATCAATTCCATGGATCGGGCGACCAATGTAATCGCGCGAGCGGGCAAAGTGTCGCACTCCTCACCACCCCATGTTTTCGAAACGCCCCAAAACCTGGTGCTTAGGCACCTTGTGCCCCTTTTCCAATCACGTCTCGCAAAGTCTTTGCATTCTTCGGCCAATCTCCTATCCATCTTCGGCCATCCTCCTGTGGGAAATCCTGTGCGACATGTTTGGGAATTACGGTTCCTGCTCGAGTTGCAGTGTCACAGCATGCCCTTGCCAAGCATGCATCCCACACTGAGGTTCACATGGGAGCGACCCGGGGCAAATGATGTATTCTTCCATCCACTGGTTTCTGTTGATGCCATAGTTCTGAGCTTGAATGTGATATCCATGAATCCATAGCTGGTAATGTTGATATCAAAGCGCACCGTAACCCTCCCATCTTCGCCCTCTTCTGTGTGTCACCAATCGCTCCACAGCAGTGCGCTCTGCCCCAAGCGAATAGTGACCCTTTGTGCCTGATTGACCAATCGTGCCTGAATGCCATCCCCCTCCCACTCTGATAGTGTATGACATGCAACCTGCTGATTCACCTCGGCCTTCAATCTTCACTCCGCTGTCTTTTTCAGCCTACAGTCATTGTGCCTCACGCACACTGGGAAGCCTACGGGCGTGGCAGTCTCCCACTGCATAACCTGGTTTCAGACTCAGCTCATCCTCACTACGTGTCAGATCCGCTACCACAGTCATTTGTGGGATCATCGTAGCACTGGACAGCTCTGAACCTTGATCCCGAGGGGTCACCTCGAGTACTGTGAAGTGAGCAGGCTACGCCAGCTCATCTTGGTCTGAGCCGAAAAAAAAAGATATCAAAGCGCTGTAGTGTGCCGAAAATGACCAAATACAGCACCCCACGGTGTCAGAAATCCCCAAATAGGGCACCCAGGGTGTTAGGAATTCGAAACAAAGCATTTCCGGCTGTCGGAAACCTCCAACCCAAGCACCCCACCCCTTGTCCAAGCAACACTAGCGAGCGTCCTCCCAGAGTGATTCTGGACGGTGAAGACTATCGTCGTTCGATGGCCAAGCAACACTTGGCAATGGTTCTGTCAATTGTTGCACCGTGGGTTTTGGCGGTGCATTTTTTTTATTCGTGCGATGTGTGCTGTGTGATCCCTTGGTATTGAGATGCATGATGTCGATACTTCGTGTCAGGGAAGCTGATTTGGGCGTGAGGGCATTTGTGGTGTGTTTTGCCGCATGGTTTTCAGAACAGTGCATGCGCCATGTCTTGGATGGCGCCCGGTCCGGCCTTGTGCCCCCCATGGCCCGCTGGTGAGGGAAGCCACAGTGTTGTTGTTGGCGTCCCCCCCACGGCGATGAATGTTTGGCGGCAATCCAAGATGAGGGTGATGGGAAGACTGTGTTTAAGTGCGCCTGGCAAGCCTCCTCTTGTGCGCCACCAATTCTCAGCTTCAAGCCCCCCAAGGATTGATCACACACGGACCGCGCACAGTGCGACACGCATGCAACCCCCTTCTCCGAGCAACACGAGGCCAGACCCGTGGTTAGAAGCGTGCGCACAGACCAGGGTTAAGCGTGCGCAAGCGTGCGCAGTGTTGGGTGGTAGGTGTGCGTAAGTGTGCGCCATCTCCCCGTCCAAGCGTGCGCAAGCGTGCACATTTTTTTTTTTGACCTGAAAGCCCCTTAAGTGCCTTTTCGGCACACAGTGCTCTTAAACAAAAATTCCACCAGCACCAATTTTTTTTCTGCAGAGAACCTGTGCACGTCTATTCGGACAGGGACGGGGAAGTTTGCTGCACAGTGAACTTCCTGTTTTCTGTTCCAAGGCTTATCTTTTTTTGGTGGTGCACCCAGCCCAGGGTGCTGCAGGACGGCCCCCTTTGCTGCAGTGTGCAAGTGCATGCTGGACTTGGGTTCATTGCTTACGCTACACCAGGACAGGAAGATTTTACTGTTCGATGTGTGCCGCTCTAGGACCCTGTTGTACGCCACTTTATTGCTGTTTTTTTTCAAAGGGAATAAATTCAGGTGGCTGGGCAATCCCGTCCAGCTACTTGGGGACCAGTAGCTGGAGTAATCTCTGCTTGGGGCATGTCAGCTCGTATTGTGCCACCTTGGGCTGGCCGTGCGGCAGTTCAGACGCCGCGCATCTGCTCTGTCGTCATCTGAAATGGACACCCAGATCAGCCCAAAATGTACTACGGCCTGCCACTTGGGTCAGGCATGCAGTGGGACATTGATGAGTTGATGACCATTGCTGATTGGCTGAACCAAGACGCTATGCTGTCTGGGTACTGTACTGCTTTTTGATTTCTTCAGCCCATTTCGCTGTTGGCTTTCGTTGTGTTCTCTGCAACAGGTCCTGCGATTTGGACCACGGGCAATTTACGCCACCACTTAGCACTTCCACACCACAGTGCACCATCACCATGTTCACAAGAGAATGCTTGATGGTGCTGCTTTGCGTTGCATGGTTCCTCAGATCTATTGAAAAGATTGAGTTTGCTTGCCGCCGTGCTCCACTGTTTCGTCATTTCAGCCAAAAGTAAATGCAAGGAAAAATGTGCATTTTGATGTTGTAGCCCTCAACAAAATGATGTACAACTGCCCATCTGTCCGAATGTGACTGACATCAAGGGGTCCGGAGGCTGGTTCGGGCTCAGGGTAGTGGGTGCATCCGGCAGGGGCGCAGTCGTGGGGATCATGGAGTCAACCGCCTCCAGGTCCCAGTCTCCGGCCGTGGGATGATGCGTACATGGTAGAAGTGGCGCGCCTCCAACATAATGAGGAGAACGGGCCGGGGGCTCGTGCGGTCGGGGGGCAGGACGTTGTCCCCTTCTGTTGTCGGTGTGTACCGCCGGAACATGTCCCGGAGATTCTGGCCTCGGTCTCTGGCCGTGTCGTGGTCCCACGTTGCCAAGTTAGTGTTGGGTGGAATGTTGTGTCGGCCAGAGGGGGCGTGGGGAGGCGTGGTATGGTGCCTTTGGTGGTAGGGGGTCGGCGGGGCTTGGGGTGGGTTTCGAGGGTGTGTGCCTAGGTGAGTTGTGGGACCCACATCCCGCGGCAGTCTGCGGCCGGTTGGTGGAGGTTGAAGTGCCAGATCCACGTGTCCATGAGGTCGTCCGGCAATTGCTCTCCAGGGGTGAGGAGTGTGACAAGTTGCCTCCCATACCCCCCCCCCCCTTTGTAATAGCCACGCCCTTGTCCAACCTACAGTAGGCGTAGGGACCGTATTAATTTGGTACCTAATTTTAATTCGGTACCAAATGTAGTGCAGCCACATAAGACATGGTTTTGGTGACAATTTGCTTCTTAAAATGTTTGTGACCGCAGATGGTTTCACCTCCTGTTTTTTATAATTGGGAAACCTTCAAGATCTCTACCGGCATACAAGCAGGGCACACGGCGCAATCCAACAATTCAAATTCCGGTCTCTATCTGAACATGTTTCGGGCTAGTCGCCCCTCCTCAGCTGTGTGACAAAAGAGAAAGAGGATCCAAAGACAGCAAATCAAATAGGATAAAGAATGCAATACAAGCGCTGGGAAAGTCTAACTTACATTGACGGAGCAAAAAAAAAAATAGAAACAATAAATCGCGATCAAGTGCTTTTCCGGAGAGCACGTGTGCACCACCCATGGAATAGCCTCCCCAGGTTAGGTAAGTGCTGTAAGGTAGCAAACAATTTAGTATCCGGAAGAAGATTTAAATTGTTCAAAAAACCCCTCACCACCCTGGAAAAAGAGATAGGCACAGCACCATGGTGGGGCAACCTAGAGGCATGAATGCGGCTCTGTTTGATGGGTTTAACTGTAGGCTTAATGTAGTTACTTTTATCCTCCCGGAAAATTTTGGGCTTAGTGGTTATGGAGGGGGGGTATCCCCAGCGAATGAGAGCCCCCCTCAAGCTTTCCCAAGAAAGCATGTAGTATTCCTTGTGAGAGGAAAGACGAAGGAATCGAATACACTCCCCCACCACCCACCCTTCCCTCACATTTCTCGGAGTGTTGGAATGCCAAGGGATGTATGGGCCGAGGGGGTGGGTTTCCAAAAAACACTATGTCTCAAGGGGTGGAGAGTCACCATAAACACATCCAAAAAAAGAAATATGTGAAGTCACTCCCTTTTGTAAAATGTCAAAAGACAAATTAAGGGGGGTACATAGTTCTCAAAATGAGATCAATCGACGAAGTTGAAAATTTGGGATGAAAAAGTAGACCATCATCAATGAAACTCATGAGTTTCAATGAAGGGTAAAGAGGCAGGATCAATCTCTCATAATACCTAAGCACCAATGTGCTCCACATAGGAGTAGCGTTGGTCCCCATGGCCCACCCCAAGCATTGGCGAAAGTATCCCACCCCCGGATTCTCAAAAATGCAATGTGTGTAGGTGACATTGAGTAAAAACTCTCCAACCGTCAATGAATCCTCATATTCTATAGTTAAGAAAGGGAAATGAATGCAATGCTCATCCCACACTTCCTTCCCCAACTGACTAAAGAGAAACCGAAGCAAAGCGGTCTCACCATGAGTCAAATCCGTAGTCAAGTCAGGGGTGGATTGGAACCACCCCTTAAAGAACAAATATGCATTGTGAACATTAGACCAATTAATGTTCGTGTACATTGAGTGAAAATCATAAGAAGAGACCACATACTCTTGCCAATTGTTTAAGTTGCTCAAAGAGTTGACGCGTTGAACCAAATCCATGGAATCCCGGAGTGGCGTTGACATTTCATCAAGTGATCGATCTAGTTTAAGAAGAATCGTTCCGGCCACACCTAAAATCACCGAAGTCGTTGTGGTCGCCCATGTGTGTAAGCCCACCACCGGCCTTGCACTCCACCGTCCATTCACAAAAGAGCAGGATTTGTGAGTCTTGCAAAGCAAATAGAATACACCTAAAACCGGGCGGGCTTACATATAGAGACCAGAATTTGAATTGTTGCCCTGCTTGTACGCCGGTAGAGATCTTGAAGGTTTCCCAAGTACAAAAATCAGGAGGTGGAACCATCCGCGGTCACAAACATTTTGAGAAATAGGGTCATGGACACATTTGTTGTGAGTGTTTGCCCACTTGAACCCACATTGCTCTGATTTTGGGGATATTCTGCACTATCCCCCTTGCTTGCACCAGCTCATCATACAATCTTCTCTTTATTCTTGCTGAAGTCATTTTGGCTAACGCTGCCCGGGGTGTGTGGGGAATGGCCCATGTATTTGATGGGAAGTTGTACTTTACAACAGACCACACGTAAGGCAATTTTATTCCCAGGAATTTGAAGTTACCCGAGCCTAAACCAGCCCCTAAACCTCGGGCAAAGCCATCTTCAAAGAGCACGGATAGTTGTTCCGCATGGTGCATGATCTCAAAAAGGGTTTCCAAGCCAAACATTTGTAGGCTTCTCATGCCTCATTGCTTGTAGGAACACGGGTGTGAACCTGAAGTTTCATGTTTCTAACACCTTCTGGTGTCTACATGGCTTTGGGCACGTGGGTGGAGGTTAAGGTGCACTCATACCATGCACACACTCACGTGTGTGTCGGTAGTTGTATGTGTTGCGCGCAAGCCACACCCTTGTCTAAGCTATAGTAGGCATAGGGACCGTATTAATTTGGTACTTTTGCGTAGCTATTACAAGGGGGGAGGGGGGGTAGATAGAAAGATATTCTGGTTCCCACTTGTTTTTATTAAAACAAACCACAATGCTTTTCCAAAACCAGCTGCTAGGACTGCAAGTAGTGAAGCAAGTATGGGCACCAAAACAATAGATCAAATTCAGGATAGTCTCTTTCCAAATCAAAGCCTAAGTAGCAAAGAGGGGCCGCAGACACGGGATATGGCTTGGCCAGCTTGGCCAAGCAACTGAATTCAGAAACAGTTACAAACTAGAACCACAATAAGTAGATGGATCTTTAGAGTATCTACACTCACACGAGCAGAGACCATCAAAGGACGAACCAACCACCCCACCACAAGACGTCCCACACGAATCATCCACGAGCCCCAACGAAGGGGCAACAGGGGGCCAACGAGGCTCAAAATTGGCCTCCAAGTAGCTCAAAGTGACCACAGAGCAAATGTGCATCACCTGAAACAAGTGTTGTGTGATCATGAGCCGTCCAGCCTAGTTCATGGTCAAACCGTTTTCCGCCTGTTTTTAGGACGTCCTGAAAGTTCTGGGCATCGACTCCCATCACGGCCGTTCTTCTTGCGAAGCGATTGGGCTGTAAATGATTGCAAATGGTCAATGGGGTGTCTCTCGCACCGTCGTGCCATGCCGTGGTCCATTGGGAGGTGAAATTGAGCCGTTCTTCAGCCTGTTTGCAGGATGGTAGTCCTGAAAGTTGAGGACGATTACCAGTGTGTCATGTAGGCGTCCCCAGTGCTGTTCTTCTTCCACCGGGATTGGGCTGTCAAATGATTGCAAATGGGTGTTCAACGAGGCGTCTCTCACACCGTGGTGCTCTGCATTGGTCCATTTTGAGGTGAAAATGACCTGTTTTGCAACCAGTTTCAAGAGAATTATAGGGCCCAGCTCGGTCCTAGTCGCATGTCTTGATCATTAGGGTGCAAGAGAATGTTGAGGTACGGGTTACATGCTTCTCGTCATGGCGAACTTGCAGTGCATGGCGCAAGTGTGACGGTGGACCTATGTCTCCCGGGGCTGCCGGTGCGCTGTGGTTTGCATGTGCTGGTTGATGCATACATGCGTAGATCTATTTTTTTGGGCTGATTCTCAGCTTGCAATGTCATCCGGTGGGAGTGCAGTCGCCGCCTCGGCTGCCCCGTCGACCGTGGAATCTATCGTGTCGGCTACCGGCAGAGCTACGGGGTTTGATATTGGTGCCTTTCTGGAAGTGCTGGACGTTGTGTTGCCGGTTGGCTTTGAGGCGGTCGTGCTCATCATCGAAGCAATGCAGTTAGTCGCCATCTCCTTCGTAGAAGCCATACCGTGGGTGGGACCACTACGTTGTGTGTTGTATGTTACGCACCTCCCAATCTGGGAACCAGCCGGAACGTGTTTGCCATTCGACCAGACCGTGCTCATGGTGGCCAACTTAGTTGCAGTCGGCCTTGTCATCCTGACCACCTTCTTTGCGCTTGTACAATTCATCGTCACCAAACAAAAGATCCGGAACAACTTCAGTTCGGTGCTCTCTTTTTGCGTTCGGATCCTAGTCTATCTCATCAGCCGTCCCTTGTTCATCCCACTTATGCGCATTTTACTGCAAGCCGGCTGGGTTCGGGGGAAATGGGGCGAAGGATTGATTGGGTTCATCGCCACCATTCCGCTGGTGTTTTGGAGTGTGCTTAGTCGCGGCCTCCTCTTCGACGTGCTTCCCGCATCCAACTCCCTTTATGCGGCTTCGACTGGTCGCGTGCACGTCATGAATTGGCTGTTTGTGACGTTGACATTGGTTTTTTTGGCAAGCGCCTCTCCCGTGGTACCGCAGGTGGTCTGGGCACTGGGCAGCTTGGCGTCTGCCTGGGCTTTCTGGTACTGCCAACCGCACTTAGGCACCGGCATGAACTCATTCCAGCTGGGCTTATTGACTCTCTGTACTGTCACGGCGGTAATGGCTGTTGTCATACTGGTTCTGCAGAACCCCAGCATGCATGAACTTCTTTCATGGATCTGGATTGGTGTGGCTATCCCGGTGATCCTTGTGGGGTACTGGATGAATCGGCGCCGATTCAACCCCTGCTACGGTGTGCCCTCAGATGGTTTCCCAAATATGTTCCAATACCCGTATCGAGACATGCCAGAGCCTGAGGAGGTGGATGAGGAGACCATTGATGCCCCACACGCAGGAAGTATTAAGTCCATGGTTCGCCTGCCTGTCCTGCGTGGTGCATCAGGCTTGATCATCACCAGCCATATCCCACGTGTCAGGATTACGTTGGACGTCGAGCTCGCCGTACGTTTCATGTACAATCGCAGAGATTTGACCCCGGACTTCATGCAGAACCTCATCCACTACTGCGAGAATGTGTACAAGCGTGCTTTGGAGCGGTATCCGGACTCCACCTTCGTAAAGGTCCATTATGGGATTTTTATTGCGTCGATGATCCCGCAAGAGCAGACCCAGGCGTACGCGTACCTCAAGGCCGTATTGCTTGCCCGCGATGCACCGCTGGACACATGGTACGTGTCGTACAAGTTGATCAGCAACATGGCCGCCAGCACAAGTCGCTTGCACGATCTGCAGACCACGATGATGATGAAGGAGGCGCGGCGGCACCACCGCGCCGCGCTGGTGCAGATGGTGTCGCTGTGGCACCTCCTGCTGTCCGACAAGGTCGACGTCGAGAGGCTCAACGCGGTCACAAGCTCCATCAACAAGTCCAGTCTCGCCGCTCTTGACATTTTCCAGGCGCTGGGGCAAAAGCAGCAGCGGAACCCCGTTGTGTTGCGGCAGATGGCGCGATTCATCCAGACGGTCATGAACGACGGAGAGACGGCCCAGGTCGTGTTGAACGAGGCTGAGTTGATGGAGGAGAGCGCCGACCCGAAGAGCCGCAGCGCCGCTGGCAGTCAGCACGGCAGTCAGCACAGTAAAGGGAACTCCAGTCGGGTTTCATCCAGTCGGGACAGCACCATGGGCGTGGGGGCCATCAAGTGGCTGCAGAAAAACCCTGACAAGGGCACCAGTGGTGCAGGATCTGGGCAGCCTGGCAACCGCCTGTCCTCGAACATCCAGTTGGCTTTTATGTTGCTGCTGTTGCTGCTGGGCACGTCCTGCGCTCTGTACTACTCCTTCAGCACAGCTCTCCAGAACCACATTCATGAGATTGCGGAGGCCAGTATTGTGCGCACAGCGACGGCCGAAGCGTCAACGATAGCCCTTGCCAACCTCGTGCCGGGGCTGGACACATGTGGCATTGATGTGGTGGATTTTCTGTACAACCTTAGTCACGAGATCCTGCATGGCCAACGGGAGATTACGACTGGCGACCTGTCGGTCTCGGGTGCCATGCTGGATTTTTTCCGTGTCCCGAAAGTGCCACTGATCAGCACGACCGACACGAGTCCCCGCCATGAGTTCGCAGAGATAGTGTCGATGTGGGATGTGGGCTTCATCACAGCAACCAATGTTTATGCCTTTGCAGATTCGCTATCCGGTGGCCACCATGGCAACTGGTCGGGAGGGGGGAGCTCACCCCATGGGGCCAAGTTCCGGGTGCAAGCTGCTGCATCCGGATCTGCGGAGCTCGATCTCGGGTTGAAGTTCCTCATGGATAACGGGCCTACGACAATCGCGCACAGCTGGAATGTGTCGGTGAACACCCTGGTGGCTGATGGGGATTCCCTTGTACAGCAGCACGGCGTGCTGCAGGTCATGGTGGCAGTAGCAGCGGTGACCGTTGTGTTGGGGGTGTTCATCCTCTACAGCTGGAGCTTCCGCCGAATCAACATTGAAAAGTCCATCGCATTGCACCTGTTCACGAAGATCCCATATGCGACCGTTGAGAAGCTTGCAGACGAGGCCGAGATCTTGCTGGAGAATTTCGATCGCCCAGACGAAGTGGTTGCGACCAAAAAAAAGAAGGAGGTGACAAGCCTTGACTTGAATTCGAATGAGAACGAGAACAATGAGGAGGGAGAACAAGAAAGCCCATTGCAGAAGCGAGGGATGGATGTGCCCCTTTTGAACGAGGACGACGGCTATGCGCAGGCTGGCAACAGCAACGACAACCTGATCAGTAATAACTCCATTATCATCCTCATTGGCACTTTGGTCCTGCAATTCCTCTTGTCGCTGGTGGCTGTTGCCACCATCTACTACATCATGGTCAGTCAACACGAAATCCCAAAGGTGCTGAAGTCACGAGAAGAGTCCCTGTTTCTGGCGCAGTCTATCATTGACAATTCAGACTATTTGACTTCCGAGGCTCGTGGATTCGTTCAATTTGTGGAGAAGGTGCACTACGACCGATATTGGAAGCTGCTGCTTTCTGGAGAGTTGGAGTACCCATTGGACCGCTTGGTGGAGCTTGGAGCCACAAAAGAGGAGCAGCTTCACATTGCCCAGGCTGTTGCAGAAGAGCACGCCGTTGAGAAGTCCATTGAGGTGGCTCTTCGTCTGGCCGTTGCTTCACACGGTTTGGACATCACTGAGTATCGTGAGATAGCAGGTTTCACGTGGGATGTGGCCGAGGATCTCCACCCCTTCGATTGGACAGACTATTACGACAACGGCCTGCATTACACCACCAGCGAACAAGACCTTGCGCTTCCACCGGATTTGCAGGGCCTCATCGCCCGCAGCATTCTTTTTGACGAGAAGTACCACACCGATGAGGGGCGGGTGAGGACGGAGGTGCATGAGTTTGAACGGCTGCTGGAAGAACGCAAGGACAGGGAAGTGCAAGCGGCCCTGAGTCAAGTCCATTTCTTCATTGTCCTGTCATTTGTCGTCTACGGCCTGCTGCTGGCCTGCTTCCTAATTGTGCTTCTGCTGGTCAAGAGGTTACGGCTTATCAGCAAAAAGCTCACGTTAATCCTGTTGTCGGCCATCGTCGTGGTGGCCATCGAGCTGGCGTTGCTCGGCAGTATCACGGTGCTGAACGAGGAGCAGCAGAGCCGTGCGTCGTGGAAGTTGCGGTCTTGGAAGCTGACAGTGGAGGCGGCACAAGCGGATCATTTGCTTCAGGCCGCTTCCCGTGAGTTTGTGCAGTCTGGGAACATGCGTGCCTACCACCGCTACTGGGATGAACTTCGCAGTGGCCACGCGGAAAAGGTCCTGGAAAAACAGTACGCCATGGGATTGACGGATGATGAGCACCACTTGTTGGAGGAGTCGCATAAGGCCATGAAGGATGTGATTCTTACGGAAGAAATCGCGATGGTGTTGGCCGCATGGGCCTTTGACATGGACCCCGCTCAGTTGGGGGAAGTGTATGGATTGCACTGGGATCATGCAGCAGAGCCTACTTATGAGCAGGAGTTTCTGCAATTTCCGCAGAGAAAGTATTGGTACACCTCCCGGGCCAATGACATGAAGTTGCCCAAGCCCCAGCAGGCCGCTATCGCCCGGTACATCTTGTTTGATCAGTTGTATGAACATAAGATGGAAATGGTCCTGGGACCATTGTACGCATTCGAGCACATGTTAGAGGACCGAGCGGACAAAATGATGGAATCTGCACAGCAGTATCTTGATTTGGTGGCGTATTTCTTGATTGCTGCAACGGCCCTGTTCATGATCTCTTCCGTCGGGCTGGTCATGTACTTGATGAGCAAAATCCTGGATTTAAGGGCCGGATCCATGACTGAGGAGAGCATTCTGTCCAACACACACAACCAGACCACGTACCAGGTTGCCATTTTGGCAGCTCTGCTTGGCATACTTACGGTTATTGGATATGGTGTGGTTCACATTCTGATTTCATCCCGGTATCCATCTGAGGTGGCCCTGGCGACGGACCGCGATTGGCTTTTGATGAGATGTCTTTATCACGTGGAGTTCTTGCAGTATCACCGCGGAGGGAGGTTCGTGTCAAACGATGTTCGGAAGCTGAAAGCAGATTTAGAAGCGATTACTGAGCTGCGGCACGATTTGTATTTTGGGGGTGAAAGCAAGGGAGGGCATGTCCACACTATTGGGTCCAACACTCCTGAATCCCAGGAGACGTTCCGGGACCATGGCCTCAACCAACTTATGATGGAGTGGATGACGATCTTCAAGTCGTTCACTGACCTGCTGCACATGCCGGGAGAACAGGAGACCAGTTGGATGGTGCATCATCTGTGGTGCAGCATGAAAGAGCTCTTCCATCTGCTGCGTGAGTCAGAGGACCACTATAAGATTGCTGCCATGGAGTGGCTGCAGACAGGTTGCCTCATCGAGGTTCTGGGTACAGTGGCGGTTGCGTTGTTCATCATATTCGAATACCTCATTTTCGTGAAACCCATCATCAACCATGCTGTGGAGTTGGAAGAAGCGACCAAGTCACTCATGCGTCTAATCCCTCAGCATGTCATCGATGCAGTCCCCTCCATCAAGGCGTACGTCCAGACGGGCGTCCTCTCAGCCGATTCCAGTCAGGAGCACAAGAAAACTCTGGAAGAGAGCGATGACCTCTTGGGGACCATCTTACCGCCCTCTATCTGCGACCGCCTGAAGGCAGGTGAGAGCCCCATCGCTGATTACTGCAGGGGCGTGACGCTTATGTTCACGCACATCGTGGGGTTTACCGGACTGCAGGCGCTGATGACCCCCAAGGAGCTTGTTGGAATGCTCAACGGCCTGTTTCGGGCCTATGACGAGCTAGTGGAAGCCAAAGGGCTTGAAAAGATAAAGACCACCGGGGATTCTTACATGATGGCAGGGAACCTCCTTAAGCGGATGCGCAACAGTCCTCGAAGGGTTGTAGAGTGTGCACTCGAGATGCTGCAGATCTTGGACACACAAAATCAAGAGCGTCCGAAGGAGTTACATCTGGAGCAGACCTGCAGTGTCCACACTGGCAATGTGGTTGCAGGCGTGTTAGGGTACACAACGGTTGCCTTCGACGTCTGGGGCGCTGCAGTCAACCACGTAAGCTGCATGGAAAGCACGGGCGAGCCTGGCGCACTGCAGGTGTCTCAAGCGACATGGGGCCATTTGAAAGGTCTTCATGAAGGAGAAGAGGTGCAACTTCAGGCAAAGGGCATTGGAGCCACGAGGGCGTACCGCATCTGGCCTCCGTGGAAAGGGGCTCAGCTTCCAAATACCTCCAGTCTGCAAGAGCCCCTTGTTGCCGAGCAAGTGGAATTGCTTGACACATCTGAGTGAACCCTCGAAGAGCAACAAGATGAGGCAGGCATGTGCAAAGGACAGATGACTCACCTTATCCTTGGCAGTGAAGCTCAACAGCTGCCTCCAAGACCACATTCAGCCATGTCTGCACCGTTTCCTTGGCAGGGGAGGTCGTTCCAAGCTTCGCTGGTTTCCGGATCTCGATGCCAAGACACCCTTCATCTGTCATTGCATTTTTGTGTGACGAAAGAAGGGATGGCGGGGGTGATGCCCACGTCGTATGCGAATGTATAGACCAACGATATTGAGCGATTTTGCTCATTTTCATCGCCATTGGGAGGCAGGACAGAGGCAGGGGTCAGTTTTTCAAACCATGTATCTCCATAAGCGACATTGCGTCCTGTCCGTCTTGCAGCAGCCGCTATTCAAAGTCCCATGGCGGCAGTGCTTCCTTCTGAGCCAGAGGAACCCAGTGACAGCTGAGCCTCCTTGCATGCGTGGTAGAGTCGTGTTCAAGAGCAGCAGTGCTGACTGTGATTTATCAGTTTCACGACCAGCAGTGCTGGGCTTAGGTCCGTACGAGGGAAAGTTCCAGGATCTATGTTGCGAAGGCAGGGTTCAACGCATTCCGAAGCCAGAGGTAGCAGGCGCCGGGTACTGCAGCAGGCCCCTGGTGTGTGTCATGGACTTTTTGTCTTGCCACTACCTTTGATGAGGAGGAGATTTCTCTTGACCCTGAATGCACAGTGCCCCGCTTCAGGAAATGGGTGTTGCGCGGTGGTGTCTCGGCTTTGCACAGATTGTTGCCTGGGATTTCCAGACAAAGAGTGCCCATGTGTTTCATGATTGTATCTGTGTGCGTGTGCGTGTGTGCAATGGAAATGTATATGTACTGTGGTAGTGCGCAGCGGGGGACCCACTGCGCACTGCTCCCCAGCGGTGTGGCGGTGTACTGAAGGAGGCCCACTGCCCACTGCTCCCCAGCGGTGTGGCGGTGTACTGAAGGAGGCCCACTGCCCACTGCTCCCCAGCGGTGTGGCGGTGTACATCTGTATGCCTATGTATCCTCTAGTCTACACCCCTCTGACCACCCCACACAGCGCCATGGAGATGGCGTGAACATGTGGCTTGCAATATGGTGAGGTATTTCTGATTTGCTAAATCTTATCTCAAGAGAGGTTCAAAACCAAATTCAGTTTGCAACAGCAGATCAGGTGCACAAGTCCCCACGGACAAGGCCAAGGCAAGGGTTGGGGATGGAGTCTGCATAATTGGCAACTGGGGCACAGTTGGAGGGTTAGGGCAACCAGCAGTGAGGGGTTTTAGGTGGGCACAGGGTATGGGGTATGGGTATGGGTCGGTACAAGAGACAGGGTAGAGCGCAGACTTCCTCATTGCTGCAGAGGCACCCTTGAACAGGTGCACTGTGGCAGAGTGGTCTGCACCTTCAAACGTGATGTGGGAAACTGGTAATGCTGCGCGCCGTGCACAGTGTGGTTCGCACAGTTCGGCTAGCACAGATTAGGTCATGGAACGGTGGACGAAAATGCCGTCTTTCTTGTTTCTTGTTTCTTCCTGTGCTGAAGTACTGCGAAGTGACCTTCGACGTGCAAAGTGCCAACCTTAGCACTGGAGGCACCCACCCTGCTGTGGCTGGTAGGGATGGGATAGCAATGGGCTCTCCTGACCCATTTCATTTCCAAACATATCACACCAATCATTCAGCAAATGAGAACCACCCTGCGTTGGCGAGTAGGCGTGGCAGGCAGGTTTGGAAACCCACCCTACTTTGGCGAGTAGGTGTGCGTATGATAAGCCACGTCTAGAATACAGTTTTCCCTCTTTCAAGCAAACTTTGCGCTTTGCAGACGCTTACTGGAAAACAATCACGATGAGTTGTTGTAGTTGTCCATAGTGATCCGTTGAGATTCAGTGAATCCACGATGAGTTGTTGTAGTCGTCCATAGTGATCCGTTGAGATTCAGCGAATCTTTGTGTGAAAACCCCCCCCTGGGACCTGTCTGTCGCGGCTTCAGCGTCCCTTACTTGGCATTGTTGCACCATATTGTTGTAGTCGTCCATAGTGATCCGTTGAGATTCAGTGAATCTTTGTGTGAAAACCCCCCCTGGGACCTGTGTGTCGCGGTTTCAGTGTCCCTTACTTGGCATTGTTGTACCATATTGTTGTAGTCGTCCATAGTGATCCGTTGAGATTCAGCGAATCTTTGTGTGAAAACCCCCCCTGGGACCTGTGTGTCGCGGTTTCAGTGTCCCTTACTTGGCATTGTTGTACCATATTGTAAAGTTTTATGCCGAGGATGTCACGAAGCCACTGCTGATTGTCTGTCCTGTCAACCACGCCTTGTCCAACACAATGGACCCATCATTTCCGCAGGCCTCTGCAGTCGCGAGCTTGTCAAATGTCCCTTGACCACAAGGGTCCGTGCAGCTCTTGTATTGTCTACACCAGAGGCGAGGGGACTCAATGCGTTGCTATCCCTCGATAGCATACCAAAGGTTCGTTCCTGTTCCACCGATCAAGGAACTAGATACCCCCCCCCTTGTATAAGCTACGCCCTTGTCCAAGCTACAGTAGGCGTAGGGATCGTAATCATTGTGTACGTAATTGAATTACGTACGAAATGTAGTGTGGCCACATAAAACATGGGTTTGTCAATTTCAGCACATGTGGCCCCCTGCTGGTGCACCAGGATTTTTTTTTTTTATTCTGATGCATCCCGTAGGTCCTGAATTGCCAATTTCAGCACATGTGGCCTGCGCTCGTGTGTGTCGGCAGTTGTATGTGTTGCACGCAAGCCACGCCCTTGTCCAAGCTACAGTAGGCGTAGGGACCGGAATAATTGTGTACATTGGCGTAGCTTATACAAGGGGGGGGGGGGTACGCTGTTGTTGCTTCACAGCGCAGCACAGGTTCGTTCCTGCAAACTACCTCTTCGCTTGCAGGAACTTTGTATTGTTCACGTCCGGATTGATTGGTCGCCCACCCCGTCACATCCTCACATAGCCTGCTGCCGATGTGTCTGCACTGATTTCAGTTGTGTTGATTAGTTATGGATGTCGAGGCAAGTGAATCTGTCTGTGAGAAAAGGCTCACCCAGGTCTGCCATCTCTGCACTGTGCATCAGTCTATATAATCATGCCATAATGTGGTACAACAACGTGGTATAATGTGTGTCATCTCCTCTGATATCGCTCAGAAAATGCTTGGCTCAGGTTCAAACAGAGTTTTCTTTGTGTCTGCATCATGTTCCATGCACTTCCCACTTATCTTGTACTGTGCAGCTGATTCAAAAATGAAATAATTCATCGCTGTGCCTGTCTTGTTGTGTAACTGGGGGAACGTTAGCGCGCCGGGCGCGCGCGCGCATCTTTTGTGACCCGTGCCCCACCCGTGGCCTTCTAGGGGGTGCACTAAGGGGGCGCACCTAGCGCAGTGCACCTATTTGGGCGTCTGGCTGTACTAGAGACCCATACTTTGAGATACTAGGAGCATCATGGTGACCCCTAGCGTACGTTTTGACTTCTGATTTTGTCCCCTTTGTTGGGGGCCCCAGAGAATGCAGGGGTGGCATAGCATTTCCGCCCTCTTTTGGGCCCCAACCTTCCGGTGCTTCTGAGGAAACCGGGACAATCTCTGAATCCACGCTTTGTTGCGTGGCCCCTTGAGTTGGGGTTAGGGACTCGCAATCCACGCTTTGTTGCGTGGCCCCTCGAGTTGGGGTTAGGGACTCACAATCCACGCTTTTTTGCGTGGCCCCTCGAGTTGGGGTGAGGGACTCTCAATCCACGCTTTGTTGCGTGGCCCCTCGAGTTGGGGTTAGGGACTCACAATCCATTGCTTTATTCTGCAACGTGCTTTGTAGGGAAGGTGTGCAGTGCAACGTGGTCTACTTGGGGGGCTTCTCCATGAGAGGGTAAATCTGGGGCTGAACTCGAGATAGTTAATAGAAAAGTAGCGTGCCGGGCGCGCGCCGGGCAAACATTCCCCCATTGGAAGCGGGGACAGCGGTATTTTCAATGCTTTGAGGGGAGCCATGTGGGACGTTCTGCCTCAATAACATCCCATCAAGGGGCCAGGACTACCAGAAGCTTTCAGAGAAAAGTGCAAGGGGTTGGGACCACCACATGTAACGGGCGTGTGGGGATGCGGGGTGAATCCATCTGATGGGTTCCCCGCACAACGCGTCCGCAAACACTCGGGTGGCACCTTTTCGCAGGAAGGAGAACTCAAAATGGCAGGAGATCGCCTCCTCCCCCCAGACAAGCACTGATTCTTGTGGTTCCCATTTTAGAGCAATGCCATAAATACTTCGAGGAGAGTAGCCACACAGAAGCGGATTGTGGGCAGGATATCCTCTGGGACTTTGGCAAAAGCTATGTACAGAAGTGGCCCCTTGAGTTGGGGGTATGTACTCAGGGTGTTGATGGATGCTTGCCGCTACCTCCATGCGCTACGGCCAATGCAAATGACAAGCTTTGCACTTATTGGATGTATTTGTACCACGTGGTGTTCAATGCATTCCCCTCCCACACAATGAAAACGGCCATGAAACCGACACCACCTTGGCGCAAGGACCAGGAGACCAAGAGCGGATTAAAATTTCCTTGGCTTCATCTGAAAGATCTGACTTCTGTCTTCACAATGTCCACATGTATTAAAACGGTTCAACAATTGTTACAGTGTCAACGAGTCAACACAGTCAGCCAACCCCGTGTCATTCCGTCATTTCATTATTTCATGCACACATGTGCTGCCTTCGGCATTGCGTTGAACACGAACGAAGCAACACGCACCAGACCCATGGCCAAGTAGACACCGATGACTCGACGCACTCTGTGAAGGGAAGACCGTCTGTCTAGGGAAGAACCACAAATTTCTGTGGCCCCTTCAGTTGGGTACATGCAGAGGTTTCACGGCTCGGAGCCAAGGGGACCTTGACAAACAAGCTCGAAAGTGGACTTGATCTGCACCGCTGCTGGCAGCCAAAGGGCAACGTACCCTTGTTGGATTGTTTGACCCAAGTGCCAATTCGGGTGCGAGTTCTAGTTCTAGTTCTAGTTAATTTGTGCAACTGCGGATCCAGTGCCGTGTGTGCCTGTCAAGATTGCCTTGTTGTCTAGTTCTAGTTGTGCTTCTAGCTCCAGCTCTTGATTCTGAACTGCAGCCGAAACCGCAACCCCAACCTACACCTACAAAACCCAAGTCCAAACCCAAGCCCAAGCGTGGGGTTAATGGGGGCGCCTTAAGCGCAGTGCGCGCGCAGTGCAACTATTTGGGCGTCTGGCCGTACTGGAGACCCATGCTTTGAGATCATAGGGGCATCATTGTTACCCTCTTGCGTAGGTTTTGATGCTTTTTCCACATTGGGGATATAGCATTTTTGGATTTTCACACAATTTCACCCATTTCCACCCTTTTTCACACTTTATTTGTATTTGCAAGGGCTATTTGGACCATGTCTTTGTGCAGGACACTACCCATCTCTTTGAATTGTGCTATGCCTGTGATTCCAAGCCAAGTCGCATTCGAATTCGCCATCAAATTCTCGTCCGGCCGGTCGCATCAACTTACGAGGGTTGATGTGGCTGGTGAAGCGAAAGACCCGCTAGAGGGTGAGTAGTTCAACTTCGAATAATCTCGTAGTGGAAATTGCCTCCGCGGGGCTGTCGCCACAACGGTCGTCGTATTATGTCGACAAAGGTTTGGATGCACATACGAAAGGAGGTACCCCCGGTCGCCTCCCCCTCTATGTTAGAGGATGTTGAGGCTGGCAACCAATACGATGTTCATGGCTTTTTCAGATGTGCATGATGTGTGTTATGTGAAGGGAAGGTAGTTTGCAACTTTCTTGAGCTGGGGCAGTTTGGGTCACCTAAGTCTAAGGGCGCTTCCAAGGGGTTTGCCTAGGGGCTCTTCGAGGGGAACATAGTCTAAAAGTAGCGTGCAGTGCGCGCGCAGTGCAAGGATTCCCCCAATGTTAGGATAGTTGATACAAAAGTCGCACGCATGGCAGGTGCCGGGCAAACTTTCCCAGGGCGCACAGGGGTTGCGGGAGGGGGGGGGGGGGGTTCAAGTATTGCTTGGTGCCCCAAGTGGATTGGGCACCATGCTTTTCAGGTCCAGTACCGCTGAATGCAGCCTCTACACCCGAACACATCGTGCCGTGCTTCCTCACAGACAATGGCGAAAGACGCCGAGGACCGGACATTCCGGTTCACGATCAGCCTTGGTCTCTTTTTGGATATGCATGTTGTTGCTTGCACAATTTCCCTGAGCGCAATCACCACTTGACACACCCACGTGTCACCGCACGGGGTTTGGGGGTTGGCGCTTCTAAGGCACGCAGGGGTGAGGTCTAGCATTAGCGATGCTCATTGGGGGGGGGGGGGGGGGCTACTAAGGTGCATGCGCGGCCAACTTTGTGCCTCGTGAAATGAGGCGCACCAATCCATTGAAACACTCATCAATCCGTCGATTCCAAATGCCGCCGCTTAGCCCACAAGCGCCATCCAACCGCCGCCGGTTGGCCCACAAGCACCACCGTTTCAACTGCAGGTCTGCCATCTGCTGGCCCACGACTGCCGTTGGATCGCCCACACCGCTGTTAGTTATGGTCCACTTGCCGTCGGTTGGTCTCCAAACAAGCCAATTCAGAAGACCGCCGCGTTCTGTCGTTGTGCCTATTCATTGAGCTGATGCACGGATGACCCCAAGTTTTTTTTTTAATTTTGAAACAAACAATGTCCTTGCTCCCCCTTGCGAGAGCAATGCCTTTGTCGGAGTAACGGGGGTGGGGGGCGTTTTGCGTGCTGTGCCCATGCTGTGCACAAAGTTTGTACAGGACCATACCCAGCCTGCATAGTAGTGCCTAGTACCCGTAACAATGAGCCTTGTTATGCATTTATATGAGTTGCATGCATGCTTTGCCCTCATTTCTAGTGCATTGGTATGTGTTGTTGTGCATCCTTTCCTCTAGGTTCGTGGTATCTTTTTCGAGATTCGCCCAATACATATCCAGTGGCTCTACTGCAAGTGCACATAGTTCTGATTCGTCCTCCTCATCAGCTGGCGGCACAGAAATGCCGTCGTGAAGCAAGAAGTATCGCCGTGTGGCTGTACATAGCCGAAAGAAGGTTGTGGATGTGGACGCCATGTCGAGTGATGTACATATGCTAAGCGAAGGGGAGTACGGCGTTCACACCTCGAGTTAAGGACAAACTTTGTTCTTGCCTTTTTTTTGCATGTGTCTTTGCTGTGGCTGGGTACACTGGCATCTCTTATGCCTAGGCTGTGGTGAAACATCAGGCTGTCCAACGTTGTGGGGGTGTAGTATGGTTTGTATAGGCAAGAATATTGCCAATTATAGCAAAAACCCCCCAATTTCTTCCTGTCATGTGCGTGCTGTGCCCGCGCTGTGTACGCTGTGCCCGCGCTGTGCACACACGCCCCCACGGTGGGTGTTGTTTCCACAACTTTTTGGGCGCTAGAATTGGCGGTTCCCTTTTCTGGTGACGCTTGCAGTTTTTTTCTGTGGTTTGGGGCTGGGGATGGTATTTTTGGGATACCGATTTTGTCCTGCCACCACTTTCACCCCTTCTTGTCCTTTGGAGGTGGAGAAGGGGGAATCACCGGACAGCTAGTGCATTCACTCTTGCGGCACACACGAACACCGCCCTTGTCAGAGCAACAGTAGGTCCTGTTTCCGTGCAATGTTGGCGTTTTACATATGCCGTTGCCGTTTTTCCACTTTGGTGTTCAGCATGTTGCCGAACCCGGCACTGCAGATGCCCCCTTTGGTGGCCGCCTCTGCAGTACCCCACCTCCCCCATGACCTGCTCCTCAGCATCGCCGAGTTCCTCCAGGGCCGCACCCTCAGTCACGTCTGTCGTCGGTTGTGGGCTGCTTTGCGGTACCGGTACGTCTGCCCCACCACAGCGAAGGCGCCGGCCATTTTGGACATGCTTCCAGCCATTCGCGACCACGTCCGTATGTTCCGCCATCACTACTGCAACCATGCGCTGCTGCACGCCCTCGGGCTGTTGCAGGGCAGCCCCCACCTGAGCGAGCTCTCACTGACTGTTTACGGGGACTGCCCCCGCCCGGTGTCCAACGTCGCGGCGATCGTCAGTTCGTGCCCTCTGCAGACCCTGCGGCTGCATTTCCGCCGCCCCAGCCCCTCCTCGCCCGCCACGGAGGTGTTCGCGGCACTGGGCACCGCCACGCGCCTCAGGCACTTGTCGCTCTCCTTCTCGTGTGGCCTGGGGTACGAGGACGTGCAGCTGCTGGGGCGGCTCTCCGCGCTGCCGCACTTGGCCCACGTGGGGCTGCTGTTCATCGGGGGCGCCGTCAGCGGCCCGTGGGCGCAGCACGTCGCGCGGCTGGGCCTGGCCCCGGCCCTGACCTCCCTCAAGGTCCAGCTCTGCACCCCCCGGGCCGGCCCCGGGGAGCACGACGCCATCGTCCGCGCCTTCGCGGCGCTCCGGGCCGCCCCGGTCCTGGCGGACCTGCGGCTGCACTTCCGCGGGATGGCCGGCGTGACGGACGCGGGGGCCTGCGCGCTCGCGGCCCTCGCGGGGGTCCGCCGCCTGCGCGCCCTCCGGCTGGCGCTCCACGGCACCCGGACGTCCGCGCGGGCCCTGCACACCCTCACCGCCGCCTTTGCCGCGGCGCCGGCGCTGCAGGACATGGCCCTGGACGTCTCCGAGTCCGTGGGCGTCACCCCCGGGCCAGCGCCGGGCGCGGGGCCGAGCGGGTTCGAGCGCGGGTTCGCGGCGCTGCGGGCGGTGACGCTGAGTCTGGAGGGCGGGACCTGCGATCTGCGGACGCTGGAGGGGCTGTGCCGTCTGAAGAGCCTGCCGACGCTGCGCTTTCTCAGCGTCAATCTCGAGCACAACCGCCTCGAGTCCGGGCACGTCACGGCTCTGGCCTCGGTCGTGCGGTCCGCGGCCTCCGTCACGGAGCTCACGCTGTACCTCTGCCGCTGCGGGCTGACCGACGCGCACCTCCTCGCGATTGCCGACGGTTTGCGCAGGTGCCGCGAGCTGCGCGACTTCCATTTGTTTGCCTCCGGGAACGGCCTGACGGACCGCGGGGTCGGACGGCTCTCGGAGGCCGTGGCCAGTCTCCCGGGCGTCGTGTCCCTCGGGTTCCTGCTGGACCAGAACGAGTGCGAGGGCTTTGGGCTGCAGCCGCTGGGCCGGTGCCGCCGGCTGACGAGTCTGTTCCTGTGGATGGCCGAGACCCGCCTGACGGACGCGGGCCTGCAGAGCCTCTGCCTCGTGCGCCACGCGCCGTGCCTGCGCGAAGTGGAGCTGAAGGTGGCGGCCACCCCAAGTGCGACGCAGCTCGAGCGCCTGAACGTCTTTGAGGAGGTGCCGATGGTGTCGTTCCGGCTGATGACATGACGCTTGCGTGCGGGACGACCGGCGAGAGACAAGACACGGCACTAGTGCCCGGGAGGGCGGTGGAGGTGCAGGAGTGAGCCCCATGCCATGTGCCACTCAGTAAGACCGGCCCCTGCCACACCCAAGAATTGAGGGAATGCCACAGCCCCGTCGATCCCCAACGACAGCGCACGCCGCCTGAGCCCCGGGTGGGCACCGGCCCCACCTGCGCCCACACACCCACACCGGCCGGTGGGCGGGGGGGACACCGCCCGGCCGGATGCGAGCCCGTGACAATGCAGTGTCAGCGAGCTGCGTCTGGTGCACGGCTCGTTTGGACCCGGCTCCATCTGATCATGTCCGGTTTGGCGGACGCTCCAGGCGAGTGCTGCGGGGTCGGGAAAGGGAATACCTGGTTTGGAGTCGCCAAGCTGAAGGTATACAGTGGTGTCTGATTGAACTGAAAGGTTTTCCGTTCCCGCACGGTCTGTTAAGTGGGGGGGTACAGAAAGTGGCGGGGGTGGGGATATGTTCAGTGGCAGGGGGGGGCGGGTAAATCAGGGGGAGGGGGTTAAGTCTCAGATTTATGTGTAGGGCTGGGTCCAAAGTACCATTGCACTGTTGTGTTGAGGTTGATTGCTCTACACAAATATCCCAGACATTTGACTGCGTACGTGTTGTGCACTACAAGAATGCACAGACGAAAGCTTGAATCGTTGAACGGACATCACATATCCAAGCAAAGCGCCACTGGTATTCGGCGTACGTGTGATTGGCCTGGGGCATATGAAGGTTCTTTGTTGTAAGTCACCAGCGATTACACACAGGTCAGAACACGGCCGAATACGCGGAATCGCGTAACGAGAATACCCCCCAAAAGTGACAAATCGGATGGACTGAATGGACGACGGGTGGGGCAACCAACCAAAGAAAAAGACTAGAATGACCCCCCTTGGGGTCCTTGAAGAGCACTGGCGGCGTGTCAACAGCTTCCAAGTGTAGTGCGTAGCACACACGCATTTGCAATGCACAGTACAAGCCGGAGAGGCCTTCTGTCTCACTTATTCGTGGCGCATACTGAGCAGCACATTCCATTGTGAGCGCGTGGCATGTAGATGGGGTGGAGCCGACTAAAACGCAGTTGCAGCTCACAGCTGAAGCGTCAACAGATCCATTTGTATCCAAGGGCAAGGCGGTTCCGGATCAAGCGCTACTCACCGTCAGCCCCCTGCAGTTGCCGTGCAGTCGTAAGGAACACTGCCCCGAGCCCTTCTAAGGGGGAGCGTTAGCGCGCCGGGCGCGCGCCGGGCATCTTTTTTGGCCCGTGCCCCACCGGTGACCTTTTAGGGGGTGCACTAAGCGCAATGCGCGCGCAGTGCAACTATTTGGACGTCTAGCCGTCCTAGAACCCCATCCTTTGGGTAATGTAGCCATATTGATTTCTCCCCACCATGGGGACCCCGAGAAGGCAGGGGTGATGTAGCGAATACTGAGTTTGCGCTTCGTTTTTGTGACGTGAGGCAGAAACGCCGTCCAAACCGCTTGCGGCTTGGGGACTCATTACCATAGCGAAATCTATGTGAAAGGTAAAGGCAAAGTGCTGTTTGTTAAGTACAATACAAATGACATTTGGAGTTGTTGAATTCACAGCTATTGTCTAATTATGCAACGTGCTTTGTAGGGAAGGTGCGCAGTCCATCATGGTCTATTTGGGGGGCTCTCTCCATCAGAGGGTAAATCTCGGGCTGAAGTCGGGATAGTTAATAGAAAGGTAGCGCGCCGGGCGCGCGCCGGGCAAACATTCCCCCTAAGGCAATTTCTGGGGACCCTTTTGGAGGTGCGAGTGGGGTGGGGTGGGGTGGGGGGGCTCCGGAAATTGGGGTTGAACGCCCCCATGCACAAACAAACCCCCCTCACTGATTGCACTCCTGCACATGATACTCACTAAACCTCCCTCTGAATATACCCCAACACCTAATGTTACCCCTCTGAGGAATGCAGGAAAGTCGAGTGCGTCAGATACCGCCCTTTGGTGGAGCGGCAGTCAAGACGGCCTACTGAAATTCAAGACGGCCACCCGAAACGTTCTACGTCTCATTGGACCCACGTCCCCAGCAGGTGAACTCTCCCGATCAGAAATGTCTGATGCCACCACCAAACCAACTATCCGTAATGTATTCCTCTAATAGCAGGAGATAAGTGCGTGGTGCCATCATCCCAACATTGTCCCAGGTTGTTTTTTTTTTTTGCATCCGAAAACTCTTTCTCGACATCCAGTAACCCCCTCAAATACTCTGGTTGAGTTTCCAGTTCTGCATTTTGTGTTCGGTGGCCTTGGCAAAAGGCACCCTACATTGATCACCATACATGTCGTCCTGAGTAAAATCTGCCGCGATCAAGTGCTTGTGATCATAACCTGGAAATCACCTCAAGGAGAGGTTGTTACAGCAAGCGCAGGCGCAGGTGCAATAGACTGCCCTGTTTGGGATCATTCACGGAGCATACCCCAGTGGGTGATCGGATGTCCAACCCTTTGCAAAATCAATTTTTTAGGTGATAATATGTTTTTCTCCATTTTGACTTGGTGCCAACTTTTTGGGAGGGGAGGGTGTGTGTGTGTTTGTGCGGGGGGGGGGGGGGGGTTAGTGTCTGTGGACGCTGCGCATCAACTTAGACCCAGGTCCTTAGCAAGTGTTTTCTTGTACATGGGCCCCCTAACCAATGGCGGGGGCCTCAGGTCCGAACTCTCGCACCCCCCACCCCCCATGGGCCCCACAGCATTGTGCGGCGAGCGGTGTAACCCTCGGGGTCCCATCTCGTCTGAGGTGACCAAGGCGCTGAGGGCTCATCGGGAGCTTCCGTCCTTCAAGTGGTCCGCTGGCAGGGAAGTGCTGAGCATGCCCCAGGACCTTCCATCCACTGGGACGCCCCCATCCGGTCTGGCACTCTGTGCAGCGCCACCTGTGTCCATCTGGGTCAGTCAAGGAGCGCCTCAGACCACCCCTTTGGGGTTCGGTCGTGGACTGGAGGAAGCCGCAGGTCACCCAACCCGCAGACTCCCCCAGCAGCCTTAGGGGTAGTCGCAGGCACAGCGCGCGCACGGTGCATATCGTGGAGGTGCACCAAGAGCCCGCACACCCAGTGCGGAGGGCACTGCTTGCGCGTGAGCGGTCACATTGGTGCAGGATATGTCCCCTCATGTGTAGCCACAGTTTGCTGTTGTGCCCAACTTCCCGCCCTATTTTGGCCATTCGTATTGCTGGTGACATGTGGTTGCAAATGGAGGCAGTTTTGTGATAATGGTGCCTATGCACACCTCTTTATTTAAATGTTGTCTCGCTATTTTGTACACACAGTTGTAAGGCGAAATTCTGCCTTCCAACATTACCTGGGACACGTATACCATATTTTGAAGGCCTTGCAGAAACAATCTTTTGAGGGCTTCTACCATTTTGAGGGCTTCTGATGGGGAACTATGCGCGGTAGTTTTAGGTAGTTTAATCCGGTGGCGGGCACGGTGCACGAATGGTGTGCAACCACCCCCTTAGTGTGGTGCTCCCCTGCCCCGCTGCTGGGGCACGGATTTTTCCGAAACCCTTCTGCAAAGCCCAAGGATGGGTTGGGGTGGTCATTTGCTGACAATACGGGTTCTCTAGCACCCATGGGGACTCTTGTAGTGGCCGCTAAACCCATGTACCCTGGACCATGGGGACCATGGGCCCCCGGGAAGCCCCGATGTTGCTGTTTTTGGGTTGGTATTTTGGTTGGCCGGTGTTTTGGGGAGCCAAAAATAAGTCGTTTCTTGACGATCCTTGACCATGTGGGATGCTAAAACAAGTGGTTTCAGCCTGTGTTAAGCCCGTGGTGGCCCTTTTTGTGGTCCTCCAAAAGTCCCAGAATGCCTTGAAAATGGGCAGTTCTGGCACTATTTGGGTATATCGCGGGGAACACCCCAGGTTGACCCATAATTTCAAACATCGGGGCTGTGCGTTGTGTGGGTCCATTGAGGACCATTACCATCGTTTGAAGGCGTGCTCATTTCTGTCGGTGCCGGTGTCGTTACTGGGCTCCTGTTCCCACCAGTTTTTCAAGACTCACGCCACATACCGCTAGGTCGCCTGTGTAGTGATTCCCCGGCTCAGTCTCTGCGTTGTGCCTCGGGTATTTTGTTATGGAAGTCTGTATGGGTGCTTTGGTCGTTCCGTTCAAGGGTGCTGTTCCACAAGGCTTGTGCTTCGGTTCGGGGGTATCTTTCGTCGCTGGTTTTTGCATTGGACGATTGGATACAATGTCCTTACATATGTCTGACCCACTCTGTGATACGGAGTTTTCGGTGGGGTTTAGAACGGGCGATTGGGGGGGGGGGTTAAAGCGGAATGCCGCGTCGGAGCTGACCTTTCTGACGGACCCGTGGGAATGGAAGCGCCGGGATAAAGGGGTTGCCAGCACGTCTTTGATTATAACGCGGAGCAAAAGGAGCGGAAACGTGGAAGAATAGATGCGGACCAGGCGATGGTGTCGTCCGGGGCGGGGGGGGGGGGGGGCTACCCCAGGCCCCTCCGGGGTTTTTGGTAGTTTATACTGATGGGTCGGCGGCAGAGGAGGCCCCCGGGGTCGCGTTTGCAGTGTATGAAATATGGTTTGTGAGGGGGGAGCAATCAGGCCCTGCCGCTTGGGGGGCGGGTCCAAACCAACATCATGGCGGAGCTCATAGCTTTTATATGGGTTTGTCGGTATGTGCCCACGTGTCGGGACGTCGAGGCTAGGAGTGATAGTAAATCGTGCATTGACGGAATAGAGAGCATGAGTGCGTGGCGTGCGAACGGGAGGGGGGGGTGGAAAAAATTGCGTGCATGGAAAAAAATTGCCTACCCCCCCCCCCCCCACCCTTCAGGGGTTGCCTGCGCAAAAAAAGCTATCCCGCCATAATTGTAGCATTTGGAAAATTTTTTACCTAGGTGCAAAAATGGAGTTTTTTGCAGCAAATTTCCCTTTGCACATTGGCATGTACTGAATTGTTTGAACCCATTGATCATTTCAAATTTGTGCTTTTGGTAGAGGTTATTTGTGCTTTTTTTTTCTTGCTTCTAGGGACCAATGTTGGTACACGGATTGAATTCTTTGCATCAAATTAGCGAACGTGTCTGCATTTCCCTTTGGCACATGGCATATAAAGAATTGTTTGAACCCATTGGTGCATCAATTTGTTGTGGTGCTTCGTCATTTGGATTAGAGGAGAGGTCAAGTGTAAGTGTGTTTTTGCTTTGCATGCTAGACATGCCATCCTCTTCTCTTTCTTCTCCGCTGAACATTGCATGGGCGAACCGCACCGTGGACGGGTGGAATTGTATTTGTGGGGAGCGGCTATCGGTTTTGGCCGGTCCGGACACACAGCAATTTGCTGCTCATTGTCAGGGTCGGAAACACCGGGCTGGTACAGCCCCCCCCGCTGAAGCCCAAACACCAATTGGCTGTTGCACAGTTTTTCTCTGCTGCCTCCCCACGGGTGGCGGAGGAGGTGCCCCCTCCGATAGAGAGCGATGGGGAAGATGAGGTTGCAGCAAATGACCCAGAGACACAAGGTACCGCTCCTCCCCCAACCATCAATGACAAGTGCATGGGAGCCCCCCCCTTGGGTACTCCCAATGCCAATGCCTTGCGTGGCAAATACCCCGTGATGCGGCATGCATATGAGAAAGTCCACTCGAGGTACGTGGATGGCATGGGGATCGTGTCATTGGACCCCCCATGTACTGGAAAGGCACGCTTTGGTGATTCTGGTGAGAAATTGCCTTGCAACCCGTGCTATGAGGTGCCACGCAATAAAGCACTCTACAAATGGATGCGTGAGGAACGCAACACTGATTCTGGCACATAACACTTCAAACAGTTGAAGGGTGAGACTTCCCTACCACGCTTTGCACGTTGAGCCGGGGCCGTAGTCTTCACATTGATGGAGCGATGGTGTCAAAAGATCAACGTGCACTATTTTTGCTTTGAAACGGCTTTGTTTGGTAAAATTTTTGGTCATATGTGTAAGGAAAAACTTTGCGTACCCCCCCCCCCACCCTCCGGGGGTTGGCTGCGCAGAAAAAACTGTATGCCGTTTCCAGGAATTTTGTTCCACCCCCCCCCCCTGCATGCGAACGGGTGGCGGATGTCGTCCGGACTCGAAGCGTTGAACCGGGACCACTGGGAAGGGCTGGGGGGAGTGTTGGGTCGTCGCCAGGGGTGACTGCGCTGTGTCTATGCTCGGGGCTACATCGGAGAACTTGGTAATGAGTCGGCTGATGGGTTGGCGGAAGAGGGCAAACTCAAGAACCCGGGTAGGATAAAGTATTTGGCAGACAGGTTGTTGCCCTTCACAGCTTTGTGGCAGCGCGCGAAACCTATGGTAGCGTCGGCGCCGGACGTCTCACCTCTTTGATTTTCTATTTTTCTGTGCTAGTGCCCGCCTTGTCATCTATTTCGGCGAGGGGGGGTCGCCGGGCCTTCGTGAGTGCGTCTGGTGTTCATTCTGATTGTTGGGGTGTAGTCGGTGTAATGAGTGGCCTTGTAGTGCAGTGGAGGTGCACTGGACTCTTGTTGTCTTGGGGGTGGTTTGAACCCCAATGAGGGTTGGGTTGCACCGCCCGGCCCGAAGGTCTGAGCTCATTTTTGCCGTGCTTTGCCTTATGACGGATAGGGGTCAGTGAGCGAGCAAGCATAGCAGAAAATGCATTGTTCCTTCGTGCCGCATTGCGCTTCGTCATCGCTGCTCGTGGCAGCCAGGGCGCCGTCAATCATGAATAGGTACTGCTCTAGGCGGCTATACCGAGAGGACCGGGTGTAGGAGCGAGCCGCTGGATTACAGAATGATGGTTTTAGTTTCGGTTATTTAGCCACATCGGTAGCATAGCATACTGGAAATGCAATGGGTCTTCGCGGTGGAGGCCCTTGGTTCGAACCCTGGCGTGTAGATCGTGGCGCCGTCGGTTACTGGTTTTCATTGCTCTAGAGGTCTCATCAGGTGACAGCCAGCCTTGGTCATGGCATGGGAGGTTGTCGGGCTTTGATGGACGCTTTGGTTGTGCATGTGTTTCTTGGGTGTTCGCCATGTGGAGTGTTTGTGGCGCTTGTTACTCTATTTTTTCTGTGTCGGGTACGGCCCGTCACGGTCTTGGCGAGGAGAGCTCGTTGGGCTTTCATGGACACTTTGATTCTTCATATTGAATCTATGTTGTTTATTGCTGTGTTTCCATTGGACTTCGGCTTGGGGCGACGTGGTTGGACATTGCTGCCCTTAGGCCGCCTATGATTGTTGAATTGGTGCATGGTGATTTCAAACATATGTTTTCCTCCATTTCTAAGCAAGCCGAATCCACCCAAATTTGGACCCGGCGAAAACGGAAAGTTTTTGTTAACCTGCCCACATTAGTGGCTACCAGTGATGTGGCCAGGTTAACAATTTTTTTTTGCTCGTCCTGCTGCGCCCGCGTGTTGAAAAAACTAGCTCCAGCCAAGTGCCATTTTGGCACTATTTGAGTATATCGCAGGGAACACCCCAGCTTGACCCATCATTTCAAAGATACGTTTTCCTCCATTTCGAAGCACGGAGAATCCACCCAAATCACCTCGAAGAGAGTTCGTTAGATCAAGCGCGGGCGCGGGCGTCGTATGCCCCCCCTTTTGGGGGTCATTCGCGTAGCATACCCCAAGGCATGATATTGGATGTCCAACCCCTTGTAAAATCATTATTTTGCCCAATAAGACCATCCCCCAACGGATTTTTTGATTTTGAGGGCCATATTCACCCGACCGGGGTTCGAACCGCCGGCCGAAAAAACTTTCGGCTACTGCTTGGTCTAAGGCGAAAGGTCTCCCCACTGCTTGGGGCCGTGTTTGCCACTGACAAAAAACCCAAACTGTGTGTTTCTGTCTGACTGATTGTTGGCCTGGCTAAGGGACTGATTGGCTGACTGTCAACCTCTCTTCGAGGTGCACTGCCAAAGGCAATAGAATTTTCCTCTCGGCGAAAATAGAAAGTTTATTTACGCGTCGCACCGCACGTGCGTGTTGAAATCATTAGTTCCGGCCAGCTGGCCATCCAAGTGCCATTTTGGCACTAATGGGTGTCTCGCTCCGAACGCCCCAGCTTGACCCATAATTTCAAACATACGTTTTCCTCATTTTCTAAGCAAGCTGAAACGGACCAACGGTTTTGAGGCCAACTGATGGCACCCGGGGGCCCCACGGACGGTGGTTGAAGGTCAATTCATGCCGATTCAATGCCAACCGACAACCGACGGCGGTTGTAGAAGCCGGCGAGGGCGGCAATACCCGCGGTCGGACGACAGCCGCGTGCAACCGGAGCCTGAGCTTCAGCAGGCAGAAACGGGAACCGCTGAGCAGAGCACGAGGCTTGTCCTACGACTCCCATGTTCTTATCACATTATCCAGCAACAAAATACACGACTTGGGCCATGCACACCGTTATTCGGCATCGGTACCCACGGACTTGGCGTGAATAGTCCCTTTTCTGCTGAAAGGTCTGTAGGTTGGAGTGGAGGTTGTTCATCCTCTAGGCCCAATGGTTGTTCTATATCATATGCATGTCCGCTAGGCCCTTGATGGCTGCCCTATCTCATACTCGTGTCCTCTAGGCCGTGGATGGCTGTTTCATAACATACACGTGTCCTCTAGGCCCTTGATGGTTGTTCTATATCACACTCGTGTCCTCTAGGCCATTGATGGCTGCTCTATATCACACTCGTATCCTCGAGGCCCTTGATGGCTGTGCTGTATCATACTAGTGTCCTCGTGGCCCTTGATGGTTGTTCTATATCATACTTGTGTCCTCTAGCCCGTTGATGGTTGTTCTACATCATACTCGTGTCGTCTGCGCCCTTGATGGATGTTCTATATCATACTAGATGCATGATCCTCAATGTGGATCCTGAATTTTAACCCAATCACGCCCCATCTGGTCACCCAGTACCAGCCCTCCCCGGTCTGCCAGGCCACCCTTTGTTCCTTGTTTGTCTCCACCGAAGAGCCTTCCAATGGATAACATGAGTTGCAAGCTCTCCACCGAGTGCCTGCCTTGGTGGCATGGCTTCCGGTTCCGCTCCGGCTCCCTGGAGGCGCAATACCACGCAAGCTACTGCTGGTCAGTGAAGCGAGCCACTGCCGTCTGGTGCGGTTTCTACCTTCTGCTCCCCGCCGTCCTATTCTGCGTGCACTTCCCCCTAAGCGCTGGCTTTGCCTTTTACGCCTGCTACGCCTTATGGGCGGGCATCGCCACGATGACGCTGCTCGCCATCTTCTTCGTGCCCGGCGCCAAGACGCATCCTCAGGTCGCCTTCAGCGTGGCGGCAGTCGGCATCACGCTGACCAGTGTCCTGGTCCTCCACCTCCACACTCCCTTTTGGGCTGAGTTCGACGTGGGTGTGCGGCTGCGGTCAGTCACTCAGACAATCGCAGACGATCCAATGGAGACGCTGAAGCGGTACGCCCACGAGGTCGCGGCTCTGGACATGTACACGGTGCAGCTGATGGGTTGGTACCTTCAGGGGGTCACAATGGTTTGCATCGGGTTCAGTAGGAGCACGCTGCTGATGGCGGTGGTGTCGGCCCTGGCCCTGGCCAGTGGCGTCGTGGTGCCCGGCACCGCGAAAGCCGTGATCCGGCTCATGGCATTCCTCTGCATCGTGGCGCTGTGCATCGGGCTCAGCGCCGTCATGTCGCGGCACCGGCGCCTGCAGTTCCTCGTGAAACGCCAGTTTGAGTCCGACGTGGCCCGGCTGGTGGAGGTCTCGCGGGAGGCGGACAGCATTCTGAACCACACGCTGAAGAACACGATGGCGGACGCGGCGGGGGAGATCGAGATGTTCCTGGAGAGCGACCACCTTCGCCGCTCCGTGGCCTGCCTGCAGCGGGGCATGCGCAGCTGCCGCCACCGGCAGGCCTACATCCAGCTCGCCGCTGAGCGCTATCAGCTGTCGTGCCAGGCCGTGCACCTGCAGGCCTTCGTCGACGAGCACTCCTTGGGCCTCGCCATGCAGCGGAGCGTCGCGGATCTGACGGTGTGGCTGGACCCCACCCTCTGCGGGCTGCTCCTGGGCAACGCCATCAACAACGCCTTCAAACACGGGCACCCGCAGCGGCCCGACGTCCACCTCCGCACGGAAATCGGCCTTCCCAGTGGCCCCACGCCGCCCGCAGACACACGCCATCAGCGCGGCCGCGTTGCCTTCGTGATTTGGAATCGGTGCCATCCGGCCCGGCCCAAGATTGACCAGAGCTTCTTGGCCGCGGTGCTGTCGGGGGAGAGGGCCGCGGGGGCGGCGGGCTCGCCCATGTCGGATCGGATCGGATTGCAGCAGAGCTTCGCCGCCGCGCGCGCGCACCATATCGAGGTGTCGCTGGTGCAGACCGGGGACATCGTCACGTTCAGGGCCGAGATGGAGGTGGACGTGGTGCCCCCCGAGGCATCCCCGCAGCAATCGGTCCCCGCCGCCAGCGTTCCCCCGGACTTGCACATCTGCTGCATCGATGACTCTCCCTCGATGCGCCGGCTGCTGGAGTCCGGTCTTGGTCCACGGATGGGCACCAGCAACGTCCACGTGTTTGGGAAGGACGAGGACGAAGTTCCGGAGTTCATGGCCAAAGTCTTGCAAGACGGAGACATTGCGATTCTGGACCAGCACCTGGAGTACGGCAGCGACGCCAACATCCTGGGGACCGACCTCGTGGGGCAGCTGCTGAAGAAGGGCTTCAGGGGACTGATCTGTATGCGCTCCGGCAACAACGCCAGTGAGGACCTGGACAATTACCTGGCCGCAGGGGCGCACTGCGCGTTCGGAAAGGACCAGCCATTGTCGCAGGTGGCGGAGGCCATGAAGCGGGAATACTTGCGCTGCATCGGAGCCAACCCAGTGAGACTGATGATGTTTGAGCCGTACGAGGCGATGCGACTGCAAGCTGCAGGCCAAGCTCGACATGGACAACTAGCGTCGCGGTTGCGGGAAAACAGCAGCAGGGCAGGTGGTGAAGCCCGTCGCGGACACTTTGGTAGGCACTGCTGTGTGGGGCACTGGGGATGCGTGGGTTTCAGGGCGAGGGGGAGTTGGGGTATGGTTAGCGCCTGGGCACCCTCCCCCACCCGACGGCGCAGAGCTTCACTTACACACCGGAGTTCGTGAAGCCTGGCGCCGATGCTGCTCGGCCACCCCCCCTCTCTCTCGGCTTCAATTGTGTTCCATACGGTATCCCCTGGGGATACATCCCAATTGAAAGGGCACGCCCCCACAGGGGGGCCTGGCGGGCTTCCCCTGTTTGGGGGCAACAGCAGCCACATAGATAACCCTGCAGAGCGGTGCGGCTTCTGGAGGCCGCCCGCGGTAGTCCCCCGCCGCGCAAAAGGCTTGCCAGTCCCGTGCTGCGTGTTCTGGTGCATCCACTTCACCGCCCTCTCTGTGGATGTCCGGTGGCCTTCGATTGGAAGATGCGCGTGTTCCTATCACCCCCACCCCCCACCCACCACCCTCTGAGACCCCCCCAAACCTCTCTTGACCTGCCAATGCCACTGGGGGTTGGGTTCGGGCAACAATCACGTCCGAAGTTCTCTATTCGACCTTCAAAGTTTGACGAAGAAGCCCTGGGAAGATGCCTGTGGAGCTGCAAAGCAGGTGACCGTATGGTGATGGCCCCCGTGGAAACGGTGGAATGCACCCCCCCACCCACCCCATCCACGAGGATTCCCCCCTCAAAAGGCGAAAGTGTCCGTGCACCCGGAAGTACCAACGGGCACACTCTTTTTTTCCCTTTTGTTTTGGTCCAGACTTTGGCAAGCTGGCGGAGCCCTCTCACCAGACGGTACTCGAGAGAATTCTCGGGATCAGGAATCAGAGCAGCCCAGTGCTACGATTGTCCCACAGCTCCGTGTGGTGGTGCCCAGTGCGCGGGCTGGTAGTCGAACAGACATGAGTTAGTCCCTAGTGACGCTCAAAGTGCACGGCTCACCATAAACTAGTACATAGCAGTGCTGTTCTCAAATTGTACCTGCTTTGCAAAGCATGTGGGGCCCGCACGGGGCAGTCGGTGATCGGTGGGGGACTCCGTTGGTCATGCGATATCCTGACAGGGCCCAGTGCGGCATTCGTGCATGTGCGATCAGGATGACATGGCCCTCAACAAAGCACCGCCGCCGTTGAGTGGCATCATGGTGCTGGGCGACAGCACATGCTATATACTCACTGTCTTCATGCAGACGCACTGGCGTTCCGGGGGGGGAGGTGGGATCCCGTGTTCAGCCTCGCACCGCCGCGTCGTACAGAGCCCGGGCCTCGCCCCGGCTCCCTTGCTTCTGCAGCCACGCCAGCAGCTCCACGTCCCTGTTCTCAATGGCCCAGCAGAACGACGCGCTGGACCCTTTGAGCCCCGCAGCCGCGAGCCACTCCATCGCCTCCCGGTCCCCCCGCGCCACGGCAGCGTCCAGGGCCCCGGTATCCGCCGCAGCAACGCACCCCGCCCCACAGAACACAGGGTTTGGCAGTGGTGACGGCCCCGGATCCCTCGGGGGGGGGGGGGGGGACGGCAATCGGGGTGTAGCAGGACCATCGTCAAACAATTGTGGACCTGACCCGGCGAACAGAACAAAAAAGCAGAAGCAAACTCCTGCCGCCGAGAGACAACACGGGGCAGTGGGGGACGTGGGGGTGAGGAGATGTCCTTCCGCTTCACTTTTTGATTGGCGACCATGACCCATTGACCGCGACGCATTTCAGAGGGCCGCTGCGAGCCCCATTGACCCGCACCGTAGACCCAGCCCCGAACCGGCACTGTAACCCGCTGACGAGGATTTGAACCAACTTGACCGCGTCCATGACCCCCCAACCCAGCGTTGTCCCAGATTGTCCCTCGAGCCGCCGTGCCCCTTCTCTTCTGCCCCGCAGCTCCTTTAGGGGGTTGCAGGCTCTACTCTGCACTTTGCAGGCTTTGACAGGCCGGCGCCACATTGCCACAGCCCTGTTCCCGTGTTTCTCTGCCAGCCCCCCCCCCCCGGGACAGCCGACCCCCGGAGTAGTCAAACAGTACAAGTCATCCGGGGGCTCCGTTGACACAACCAAAACACGTTCGGACCCACAGAGGGGCACGATGTGCAGTGGCGAGAGGCCAATAGGCGCCGCCAAAGGCAAACAACCGAATACTGAGGCCTCGTGCCAGCCCCCCACGTTTCCCGCGTTCGTCACTTGACTGCGACGAACTCAAGGCAACATTCGGCAGTGATCCGGTGAGCGATGACTGTATGCCTGTGTTCCGGGGGTACATGATAACTACGTATCCGGCGCTTCATTCCCCCGCGTTTCAAAGATCCGATACCCAAGTTGACGTTCGTGTGGGAGGTGGTCCCCCATTCATCACATGCATCGCGGGGGCTGTGCTTCATTGATTAGACGTTGGTTTTCCCCACGAAGGATGGTGCGAAATCGGGGGGACTGTCAACGGAGGGCGGTTGGCGTTTGCCCATATCACCACAGGGCATCAACTGTGGGGGCCCGACCCACGTCTTTTCCTCAACAACTCAGCCCCCCCCCCCCCCCCAGCCACCAAAAGCCCCTGTCCGGAAAATGGTCCTGCCAATGCACACGCCAGCGCGCACAAGTCAGTGCCGGAGTCCGCAACCCCCGCATGGACTCGGAGTGTGCATCTGGATGCACCTGGTCAACGGCACGGGCAACAGCCCCGTCTCCGGGACGGCCGACCCCCGGAGTAGTCAAACAGGACAAGTCATCCGGGGGCTCTGTTGACACAACCAAAACACGTTCGGACCCACAGAGGGTCAGAATGTGCAAGGGCAAGAGGCCAATAGGCGCCGCCGAAGGCAACCAAACCAAAACCATGGCCTCTTGCTGAACCCCCCCCCCCCCCCCGCCGCCCCACCGTGTCCTACGGTCTTGCTACGCGGCTCCGCCGTGTGACACTTGAGGTACTGCTGGACTGCCAGAGTGATTCCGGAGGGCGACGACTGTCGCCGTTCTATGGCCAACCTACGGTTTTGGGTCGCTGACCTCAGGGGGATGACTCATGGGGGTTCAGAGGGCTCTGAGACATCGTCAGGGGATGAGTCCTCGTGTGAGCCTGTCAGTGATGGGCTTTCGACAGATCTTCGTGACTGGGCCAGGGAGGGGTCGCAGCAGATGGGAGTGCCCGAGTGTGGTTGGGAAACTGACCACAGGACGGACATCAGGGGGAGCGTTAGCGCGCCGGGCATCGTTTTTGACCCGTGCCCCACCGGTGACCTTTTAGGGGGTGCACATTCGGGATATGGTATATTTGGATTCTCACCCAGTTTCACCAATTTTCTTCCATTTTTTGCTCGTTTCCACCACATCCACTCCTTACTAGGTTGATTTCTCCCCACCATGGGAACCCCAAGAAGGCAGGGGTAGTGTAGCCATATTGATTTCTCCCCACCATGGGGACCCCGAGAAGGCAGGGGTGATGTAGCGAATACTGAGTTTGCGCTTCGCTCTTGTGACGTGAAGCAGAAACGCCGTCCCAACCACTTGCGGCTTGGGGACTCATTACCATAGCGAAATCTATGGGAAAGGTAAAGGCGAAGTAATGTTTATTAAGTACAATACAAATGACATTTGGAGTTGTTGAATTCACAGCTATTGTCTAATTATGCAACGTGCTTTGTAGGGAAGGTGCGCAGTCCATCATGGTCTATTTGGGGGGCCTTCTCCATCAGAGGGTAACTCTCGGGCTGAAGTCTGGATAGTTAATAGAAAGGTAGCGCGCCGGGCGCACGCCGAGTGCGCGCCGGGCAAACATTCTTCCTCAGTGACTCCAGGAAGGGGAGGGGCGGGGGGGCAATCAAGAGTACCCTTGGCACACGCTAGAAGACCCAATCTTGATCTAGCCTAGAACGCTCTAGCTAGAACGTTCTAGCCTAGAATGGTTGTAGCCTAGAACACAGATCGTTCTAGCCTGGGGTGGTCGAATAGGTAGAACATAAAAAAACAAATTATCGCAGTGGGTTGGGGGGTGCATGACACACACACTCATAGCAACCAACACACTTGACGCACGGATACGCATATGCTCCCCCCCCCCACCCCAACGGGATCCACTGAAGAAGATTGTGTGGCCTATCTGAAGTCGTTAGGAGTGGAACAGCGGCTGCGCAAGGCAGGTCGACTTCTTTTCAAGCAACTATCCCTGGACATAGTTCATGAAGGCCTTAAGAGGCTGAACAGCAACAGTTCTCCTGGATTGGATGGTTTCTCGGCGAAATTCTTCAAAAGGTTCTCGGGCATCTTTGAACCGCAAATGTATGACTCAATGAAGCGCTTCCTTGAAGTGGGCAAAATGCCAGAAACATGGACCTCGGGAGTGGTGACAATGATCCCCAAGACAAAGGCGATGCAGACACCAGACTCACTCCAACCGATCGCACTGCAAACAACAAGGCAGAAGTGGCTCACCAACATCCTCCTGATCCAGTTGGAGGATGTACTCCTCCACTGTATCCCGTCACAGCAAACAGGCTTTCTTCGACACAGAAGCATACTCCAGCATGTCTATGGGTCACGGGCACTCTGGGATGGCTTAAGTGAAGGAGCGGCGTTATCAGTGGACTTCAGAAATGCTTTCCCCACGATGTCTCACGAGATGGTGTCGGCAGCTCTGGGTCTGATGTGCATACCATTCTTGTATATCCGTCTGATTCTACACCTCTTGCGTGCACCGTATCTATACTCCGTTGGAAAAGGATACGTCCCAGGTGTTTACCATTATCCGAGGGCAGGCACACGCCAGGGGGATCCACTCTCCCCGGCGCTGTTCTCCTTGGTGGCATCCTTCGTGATTTTCCCACTACAAGACCTGGGTCCAGCACTGACTGTCATGATGTATGCAGATGACCTCATCATTTTCTTTGATGGAAGAGCCAACCCACAGCTGTTGAAAAGGGTATGGGATGTGGTTTCACGTTTTGGACAATTTTCGGGGTTGAAGATAAACCTGAACAAAACGGCAGCGATAGTTAGCAACTGTGGGGGAATGGAGTGGGCGAGATGCTTTCGGGACATTGGAGTGGACGTCAAAAACTTCGTCAAGTATCTGGGTGTGCGCTTGGGGAATATTCGGCACCAACAAGACGACCAAGGATGGGGGCTGACGATAGAGCAGGCCTTCGCACCAGCACTGCAAGAGGCCTTTCGTCGCGCTAGGGTGATATCCACGCTGCAACTGTCCATGAACGAACGTGCATTCATGCTGACATCATGGATTCTACCGGTAGTGGCATGGGTATCCAAGGCATATTACGCCCCAGTCTCGGTGATCAGACAACTGAAGTTGGTGTATCATGTGTCTATGGGTACCAACAGTTGGGGAATCACTCTACCAATCCTATCAAGACCAAGAACGCAAGGGGGACTGGCACTACCAGAACCAGAACTGTTTCTTATGCACCAGGCAGCGGCTCCGTTCGTCAGCCTGTTGGGAGAGCCTCACAAATTCCCTGACAAGGCAGTGGAGACCTTCTATGCATGGGCAACAGCCATAGGGTTCACACCATCCAAGGACAACCTTCCATATATTCAACTGGGCATGGTCCGAACGGAAGATCTCACATTTTTGGGATGGTCAGCGAAGGCACACTCCAACATTCAGCGAGTGGCCCCGCAGGTGGCTCCCCCGACAAACCGGGACCGCCTGCCGTTGTGGCACTCGGTGTATTTCCGAAATGAGTTCCGCTGCTCCTACTACAACACGAAATTGATCCGGCAGGGGGTGCCGACGTGGGGTCAATTCCAAGCATTGGAGGACGCAAGACTGTTCAATGCACTGCCTCGGACATGGAAAGGGGTCTACAATCATGGCGGACGACTCCTCAACAAAGTCCCGTCAAAAGGGGGGTATGATACCCCTGCAGTCCACACCCAAAACTGGACCAGGGCATGGCTGCTCCAGTTTTACGCCTCTCAGCCAGGGGTCCGCGACCCGCAAACGCCGGAGGTATGGGAACCGTTTGCACAGGCACAGCTACCACCGAGGGCTCAAGACTTTGCGCGCAAGGCATTGTGGCACAAACTGACCGTACATGCAAGAGTCTACAAGAGGTCAGGCACCGACAAGTGCCCGTTGTGCTCACAAAAGGAGACGGTTAAACATGCGATGGTCGAATGCCCCATGTTCAAAGCGGCAGCGGCGGTGATACAGCATTACTATGGCCAGGTGACAACTGAAAACGGGACATCCACAGTTCGAGATATGATGGAGTCCGACGACCAAGAATGGCTGCTGAAGACGAACCAAGGCTGGGCGATGTGGTCAGCAAGAAGTGCCCATTGGCGACATCGATGCGAAGTCAAGGCAGGAGCGTCGCCAGTGTTCACGTCATACCTTACAACATGGCTCAGGGAGCTATGTGAGTGGGTGGGATTCTACACAGGGGAGCGCAGGGAACAATGGAAAGGTTTTCAAAAGTCACTGGAGCAACTTCGAGACACCGGGGTGCAGCCGCGACAAGAACAAGTGCAAGTACATGGGGGACTGCATGCGTGGTGGCAAACACACACGGAGTGCTTCACCCAAGAAAAATCAGCCGACAATCATAGTTGGCAAAGGGCAGCGGAATCACGCCCGAAGCGCCCAAGGCAGGCAGGCCCGGGAGTGCTACAAGGAGTGCAAGATCTGATTGCAGAATTGGTGGAGAAGGGCTACAGGATAGTGTACACTGATGGGTCGTCGAAGAGACTGAGCCACAAGGACATGCGCAGGGCTGGGGGATTTGGCGTGTTCGCGGCGGAAGACGACCAAGGACCAGAGGTACGCTTCTGTGGCTACGTACCAACACATCACAGGCAAACAAACAACGGGGCAGAGCTTTGGGCAGCCGTGGAAGCCTTACAGGGATTCTGGGTGCCCAAACTGGCAATTCTCACCGACTCGCAGTACCTGCAGTTGGGAGCGACTGGCAGGGCCCAACACTGGAAGTCAAAGGGATGGACAACCTCATGTGGAAAACTGCAAGTCCACGTCCCAGTCTGGGAAATCCTGCTCCAGGAAATGGCGACGCCGGGACGAGAAGTCAGGTGGGAACATGTCCCAGCACATGTCAATGTGCAGGGAAATGAAATGGCGAATGGATTGGCCATGGAGGGCATGTGTTCCAGCCCACTATGGTCACAGCATGCTGCACCAACGTCATCATCGGGGTCAGACTCTACGGTAGGTTTGAGGGGAGGGTCGGGGTCAGAGTCAGAGGGCACAAGGGCACTCTGGTCTTCCTTGGGTATGGTACCCATGGACAGTGATGAATTGACAGGGGAAGCATCCGGGGAGCCAGCGCCACGTGAGATGGGACCGTACTCCTCAAGCAGTACAGAAAGTGAGGAAATGAGGACAGGGCACACAAACCAGGGAGTGCTGTCGAATGCACTGTCAGCAGCAGACACACTGTCCTTCAGCACTGATGTGAGTGACACCAGGCGACAGCGCAAGAAGCGAAGGCTCAGGAAGCGCAGGAACTTAGGACAGGGTCGATAATGACGAAACTAGTAGCCCCTGCACAATGGTGCAAACACCTCGCACAGTCTGAAGCACATGTCTTCTGACGCAGGGGAGAGCACGAGAGAATGGGAGGGAGAGAGTAGGAGAGAGACTCACAGAGCGAGAGACCGGGGCTAACCGGCGCAAAGGGAGGTGGTGGGTTCGAGCTGACCAGGGTTCGGGCTGAGCAGGGTGGGTTGGAGCAGAGCGAGGTGAAAGGGACGCCACGGAGACACGGAACAGTCAAGAAATGAAAAAGCAGGGCGCCGTAGCGCCCCTGAGCCACAGGCACAACATGTTGTCACGTGTTGCACAGCCAAAGCACGACTGGGGCGGCGAGAGAGCGGCCCATGTGAGGAAGACGAAAGCAAGTAGGCATGAATGTGTGGGCGGCATGCGCATGCAGCGTGGGGAGCAGACGTGGTATGCGCCACACGCATAACAGCAATGATTTGTTGAGTTGTCTGACAAACGGAGCGCATGCTGAAAAACTGAGACGCCTTTGCGCCAACCAAGGCGCCATTGCGCCCCTAAGGATGGAGTATGACACGACCTCACGACCTGCAGGGCAAGGGTTAGAGACTAACCGGCACTGTGGGTGGATGGTGGGTGCGAGCTGACCTCGATGTCCAGAGGAACAGTGCCAATGCACAGCCAGCAGCCACCTGGTGTGGTACAGAACTGGTCTACGCTGCAGTGCAGCAAGCAAAACACTGAACAATGTGGTTATGACCATGCGCCTGTGACACGGGGGCGTATGCGAGCCCAGTTTCCGTTGCCTCATGGCCCTAGCATACACACAGTTTTGCAAAAGCATATGCACAACACAACACACAACATACAATGTCAAGGGTGGGGAGGGTGGGTAAGAGGCCAAAAACAATTAATTAATTAAGCACCGCACAACCACCCCCTCAGTGTCAAGCTATCAGCCCCCCCCCCTTTCCATGTTGTGGTGGGATAATTGGGATGTTGTGGGCTTGTTTTGCTTAAGGTTAGGGAGGGTATTCATTTCCTCTTTGCAGGTGTGCTGGTTTTTTTTCCCAATGTGGATGTCAAGAAGTGGGTACACAGTGACACCAAGAGGTAGGTTTGTTACTCCTTCCCTCCTCCCTGCCATGTGTGTCTGTGGTGTGGGGTTGTCTAGTGTACAAGTTCCCCCTTCCCACCATCCCTCCTCCCTTGCCCCCCCCCCCCCCAGCTGGGTTATGAACTGTGCTGCTGTGCGGGTCAGTGGTATGCTTTGTCCCCCCTCCTCCCAGGTTCTGCAACCCCCCCCCCCCCCCCGTGTGCACTGGTACCTGGCTTGTTGGTTAGTTGGCTGTTGGTTTTCGGGTTGCTTGGTTGGTTGTTGCGTTGGTTGGTTGGTTGTTGGTTGATTGGTTCTGGCACAGCTGAGTTTGGCTGGTTGGTGGGGTGGTTGGTTGGTTGGTTGGTTGGTTGGTTTGTTGGTTGGTTGGTTCTTGGCTAGTTGCTGGTGTGTGTGTGTGTGTATTGTCTGCACACATGCGGTGTGGTGTTGCAGCACAGTGTGTCTGTGTGTAAGCCTGTATGTGCAGTGATTGCAAGGCTCTTTGGGGGGGTTGTGCACATTTCATTTTGGCGTTCTAGTGGCGTTCTAGCGAGGTGTTCTAGCGGCGTTCTAGGCAGCGAAGCGGCGGGGGGGTGCATAAACTGGGAGGAGGGGGGACAAAGCATACCACTGACCCGCACAGCAGCAGGGGCCCCACAACCCAGACCACAACATGGAAAGAGGGGGGGGGCTGATAGCTTGACACTGAGGGGGTGTTTGTGCGGTGCTTGTGTTCGACCTCTTGGCCCACCCTCCCCCCCCCCTGACATCTTGTGCTGTGTGTTGTGTTGTGCATATGCCTATGCCAAAGTGTGTGTGGGGGGGGGGGGGGCACATATGACTATGCATGTGTCAAGTGTGTTGGTTTTTATTAGCGTATGTGTATTACCCCTCCACCCCACCCCCACTTTGGTGTCCCTTAGATGTGACACATGCATGAATGTTTTTGTTCTAGTTGTGTTCTAGGCTAGAATGTTCTAGCGACGTTCTAGCGAACGTCGCTAGAACATCGCTAGAACACAACTAGAATGAAAATTTTTTGGACTCCAAAATCAGGTGAAAACAGTGAAATTGTGGGAAAAAAAAGTATGGGCCCCTGAGTATGGATAGGGGGGTCCAGGTTAGACACCTCATCCCCCCCCCCCCCCCGCCCCCCTGCGGGGGGGGTATCCCCCTCTTTTTTTCGTTCTAGCCGCTCTAGCCGGTTCTAGGCTAGAACGAGATTGGGTATTCTAGCGTGTACCAAGGGTAGTCCTGGCCTTGGCCGAACGGCACGGACTTGACCTGTGACCCAAGCAAAGGCGGCGCCCAACGGCACCTTGCTGGACAGCTCACAACATGTGTCGCGGCTTTACAGCGTGAGACATGCATCACTGTTGAGATGCCAGAGTGATTCTGCAGAGTGCCGACCATCGTCGATCTACAACAATGTACTGAGAGAGTTCCCAGAGAGATTCTGGAGGGTGACAACCATCATCAATCTATGGCCAAGCTACCGTCTTGTCCAAGCCACAGCGGGCGTGGGGACTCTATTGATTCGGGACCTGATTTAATTTGGTACCAATTTTGCTGCAACCCCATGAGACAAGGGGTTTGGGGCTAAGATGTCATGTTTGTGGGCTGAGGGACATTTGAGTTGTTGTTGTTTGCCCACGGATGTTAATTTGAGTGGCCCTGGGCATCCTTCTGACCCTTTGCGTGCACCAGCGCAACAGTTTCGGTTTCCCATGTGCCGCGTGGCAAGCTACGGCCTTGTCTAGGCTGCAGTGGGCGCAGGGACCATATTAATTTGGTAGTTTTCCGTTGCTTGGACTTGGGGGGGGGGGGTGCACAGATTCTGACAATGACTCGGGATCAGACCTTGCAGATGCCCTTGAATCTGATGCCAATTCTGACTCTGAGGGATCAGGCGCAGATCCTTCAGCAGATGAACAATGTGCAGATATTGTTTGGGCCAATGCAGCCGGAGGTGTATGTGGCCTGGTGCATGTTTTTAATGACAAACATGGGACCTCATGGATGATGATGCAGTCCCCAAGCACTTTCAGGTTCCAGACCCCAGGCCTACGGCGACGCTTAAGCTGGCGCCCAAGCCCAAGGCAGCACCGAAGCCTGGCCCCAAAGGGCAGCACAGACAGGAATTCAGGAGGGCGTAACACAGAAGACTTTTGGAACTGGTTGAATATTAGGTCATTCCATGTGGATTTACATGTGCACTGCAGCCCATTTTGCTGAAATTCTGTCCTTTGGTGTTCATTTGTGTGTCGCTGTAAGAAAGGGAAGGGCATACTCCCACTGCGCCAGAAATATTGCTTTTTGGCGGCACGGGGCTGCTCACGGCCGTGTTCAACCCCCAGCCCCTGGTTACACGGCACTTTTTGGCTGGAAAACACTGTCCAAGAGCCACCCGCTGGGCACACAGCAAAACATTGTTGGTTCCTGGGCAAGAGAGGTTGGGGGGTAACATGCCTGGTATCATTGCGATGTAGATATGAAATTGGTGAAGCGGTCACAGTGGAGGTGCAAATCGCTGCATGCATCAGACATTGGACCGACAGAGACAAGAGAAGCAATCTGCAAGCAGCATATGCCCGAAATAAGCACAAAATGCACACCAGGATCAGACCCATGACGTGTTCATGCAACATCTGAAAGGCATTTTTGCCCTGAGTCGCAGAGACCAAATATCATCACTATGTGAGTGCTCTTGCTCCACACCTACAGCTCTCAAGTCCTCAGTCAAGCGCAACCACCTACCAGTGCAGTATCCTCTGTAAATCAATGGGAGGATTATAATTCATGTATCACAAGGAGGTTTGTTGCAGCGTCGCACTAGGTTGGCAAGATAGCTGTAGTTTCTAGCAACTCGATGAGCGTAGGTGGGCAGAAGAATGGCATGGAGGGCAGAAACAAACCCACTCCCGGCTGTTGGGGCTCAAAAGGTGTGATGTGATGCACCAAAAATGGTAGCAGGGCACAGCAATGGTTGAGACGGGCATGGGGGGAGTATTAACGCGCCAGGCATCTTTTTTTGACCATTCCCCACCCGTGCCTGTTTTTGCCCCCACCTCACCAAACAATCTGGGGTACCTTCTTGCCGTGTCTAAGAATCTGGCCCATCCTTTGCACCCAGTTTATGATGATGGCAAGTGGTTGGAAGTGGTGGGAGTGACATTTTGTGTTGTTGAATTCTCATATTTCGGCTTATGCAACGTGCTTTGCACAGAAGGTTTGCGGGCTTGTGCGGTCTACTTGGGGGACTTCCCAAGGTGAGGATAAACTTGGGGCTAGAGATAGGATACTTAAGACAAACGTAGCGTGCCGGGCATGCGCCGGGCAAACATTCCCCCACGGTCAAGCAGGTGCTCTAGTGGGACGGGAAGAGTCCCACAAGCAGCCCTCATCCTCTGGCTCTTGCCAGAACCTCCTTCTGATGATACATGTGAGCCACACTGTGGCCAATGGAGAGGCCGCGGGGGGGGGACTTGTCAGCTGCAGGATGGCACTGGTTAGTCACTCTGTGGCAAAGTTTGGGGGGGGGGGGGGGCTGACCCGCGTGAGTAGGTCCTGAAACCCTAAACAACATGCCAAGCAATGTTCAACTTGCATGCTAGGCCTTCTTTCAGCAGTTCAAGCGAAACCGAAACTGCGAACTCGCAATTTGGCACAAACCGAACATGGTAAGTGGGGCCCAGCGTGAGACTACCCCCTTCCGGCGCTATACTACATCAATCTCTGGTTTTTGAGGCTGTTAGTGGCACTTGAAAAATTCAAAAGTTGAGTTTTTCCGAAACCGGCGTGTTACCCCTTGGATGGGTTTGAGTGATGATTTGGTGGCCATACGCCTTCAGCACCTGGGGGGACCCACATAGTGGCTGCTAGGCCCATGTAGCCCGGGCCATGGGCTCTGCAAAAGCCCCGAAGACCCCCCCCCCCTTTCCCGTCCCCAATGATGCATCCGGCCAACAGTGGGTCGTCTCTCTTTGAGGTGCCTTGCCAAAGTCACTAGAATTCAGTGCATATACCAGATCCTTCAGATTCAGGTTTGCCAGATCAGTAATTTGGCTTGACCCATGGGGCAGGAACACTGCTCGCCCTTCCCAGTCCCACACGGCTGCAGCATGAAAGGCACGCTGCAGCTGCCGCACACGCAACGGTGCAGAATGGCTGGGAAACCCTTTATTTATGCAATAAACATCAGTTTGATATCATGAAAGCACCCCTGTCTTGGTTAGGACTCACTGAGTCCTTATCCACATGCAATCATGTGGATAAGGACTCAGCTTCTTACAACCTTCCCCCCCCCCCTTCCCTAGGGACCCACACAACATTGTGCAATGAGGTAGCCTGGCATGAGGCCAGGATCATCCTTGGGGACACACCTCACCCGTGTGACACCACAAGTCCCAAGATGGAGGCTGTACATGGTTCTGGACCCAATTTCCATGTGCGCTCGTGGCTGTGGATCCTCTCAGGGGCTGCTGCACACACCTATCGCCGGAATACAAAAAAAAGAGGTCAGGATCATGCTATTTGAAAACCTAACATCATGGCCTTTGCCCCACAACACTGCACACCGGGTTTGCTACCTCACTAGCCTGAGGGACCCCCTTTCCCCAACAGCATGCATGTGTTTCAGGTTCAATCAGGTGTGATTTGGAGAACAAAGATGCACTCATCTCGGACTGTGGAGTGCTTTGCCTCAATTTGCAAATTTTTGCGCATACTTGTTTGTTACAGTTTGTGTTTCAATCAATCTCAATCTTCATGAATTCTTCACACCGCTGTCTTTTTCAGCCTACAGTCATTGTGCCTCCCCCCCACTGGGAAGCCTATGGGCGTGGCAGCCTCCCACTGCATAACCTGGTTTCAGACTCAGCCAATCCTCACTACGTGTCAGATCCGCTACCACAGTCATTTGTGGGATCATCGTAGCACTGGACAGCTCTGAACCTTGATCCTGAGGGGTCACCTCGAGTACTGTGAAGTGAGCGGGCTACGCAAGCTCATCTTGGTCTGAGCCAAAGAAAAAAATCGATCTCAATCTTCATGAATTAATCAGGTCTCCCCCCCCCACAACACTGGACACCGAGTGTCTTGCGCAGTAGCCAATTAGCCTTAATGGAACCCCCTCCCCCCCAACCCCCACAACGGGCCAAGGACATGGTTTTGGGGCATGGGTCAGGGCTGGGGAAGTGGCGGGTATTTCTTATGTGTTGCACCAACATCTTTTGGCTGCATAGCTCGGGGGTGGAACCACCTCAGGCCCTTTTTGTGACACTATCTCATATGGACACAGCCCTTCTTGCTATGGTTCGGGTAAGGGTTGCTCCCATGCAAAAGGTCCAATACCGGCCCTGCAGGGAAATCAACCAAATTGGGGGTGCAGGGAGGGGGTGGGACCTAATTAAGGGCAAGCGAAGGTGTATTTGGAACCTTTGTAGGGAGGAGGAAGGTTGGGGGGGGGCAGAGGTATTGAATGATGCATGAACTTCACAACTTCTTAGCAAATGTCAAGATTGTCTGTAACAGCAGAGAACCTTTCCCTCATCATTTTTTGGCGAAACTTTTTCATTTAATCACCAAGTGCCACTTGGCATTGCCCACTGTTGTCACTCAACTCGTCAACTGGCAAACTAACTAGTCCAACAGTTCCATAGCTGGTGAAAACCGACCTTGTTCCATTTGTCTGCGCCTCTAGTCAGCTTAGGGCAATGTTTGTGCACTGCGTGCAAATTGTGCAACAGAATGGAAACCCATCCAAAACCACTAACCACCTCCAAACAACATGGTAAGCAATAAGAAGAATAGGTGAAATATTCTGTGTTTGCGAAGGCACAAGAAAACTGCATCAGAATTTGGGAGAGTGGCATAGCGTCTCCAAAACCGGCATGGCCGGCAGTAGGATGGATGGGTGTGCTGACATTCCGTGAACTCTGGGTCTTTGCCACGTGCCCCGCATTGCGGGGATCCATAGTATCATATGCTGGAGTTGCCCATGTTTCCAATAACTGTCTTGAGTACTCTATGAACTTCTAGAGTCACTCGAAAAAAAATGGACAGGCGTGCTAACATTCCGCTCTACAAGGCGGGACCCCACCAGTACAACACCAAACCCAGACAACTAGTAACACAGGAAGGTAGGCATCGACATGGGTAGGTCTCGCCGAGAAAATGTGCAGCAATGCTGGTTTCAGCAAACAAAGTTAGGGGGTGGTTGGGCGGGTGGCATCACCCACATAAAGCGCCGGAAGGACACAGAGTCAAAGGGCGCGGGCACTTGCCCAAGGAAAATGGGGGAGACTGAGGAGGCCAGAGCAAAGAACACAGGCTGGGTGGGCCGGCAAGGACCGAACAAAAATTGAAACAAGGTTCAACTAGTGTTTGCCAAGGCACATGAAAACCGCATCAGAATTTAGGGATTCATTTTTGGCCTTAACCACGCACACCGAAGTTATCCGGGAAAACTGAGGTTTGGGGGGGGGGGGGGGGGGCAGCAGTGCAACCCCCCCCCCCCCCTCAGTGAGGTGTGACCCTGCAGTCCCCTGTGCATCCCTCTCCTCCATTGCCAGTGGATGTTCTTGTCTGAGGGGTCGATCGACTTCTCGCCCTGCACTACTACTTCGCGCTGCTTGCGCGGCCCTCGTGGCCACATCGTACCCCCAAGCGGGGGGGCAGCAGTGTTTCAGGACCAGCGGGGGGGGGGGGGGGGGGCACAGGGGCCTCGTTGCAAAACAGCCCGTCAAGCCGGCACACCTCCCCCGCCCCAAAGCCCACAAGCCACCGAAGGCCTTTGGGGTCCCGAAAGGGGCTTCACACAAATGCGAGCAACCAAGGATTGGAGCCCTGGGCATGTTTGCTCTACCACGAACTCCTTTTGCCACCATGTAAAACCCCTTGTTTACGCAGTAAACAATAGGCTTGTCATTAGAACTCTCTTGGCTGGGACCCTCGCCGACCCCGAATGCCTTTGTCCAAGATGTTGAGTGCCTGCTGGGGAGGTGAGGGACATGCTGGGGAGGTGAGGGACATGCTGGGCAGGTGAGGGACATGCTGGGGAGGTGAGGGACATGTTGGGGAGGTGAGGGACATGCTGGGGAGGTGAGGGACATGCTGGGGAGGTGAGGGACATGCTGGGGAGGTGAGGGACATGCTGGGGAGGTGAGGGACATGCTGGGGAGGTGAGGGACATGCTGGGGAGGTGAGGGACATGCTGGGGAGGTGAGGGACATGCTGGGGAGGTGAGGGACATGCTGGGGAGGTGAGGGACATGCTGGGGAGGTGAGGGACATGCTGGGGAGGTGAGGGACATGCTGGGGAGGTGAGGGACATGCTGGGGAGGTGAGAGACATGCTGGGGAGGTGAGGGACATGCTGGGGAGGTGAGGGACATGCTGGGGAGGTGAGGGACATGCTGGGGAGGTGAGGGACATGCTGGGGAGGTGAGGGACATGCTGGGGAGGTGAGGGACATGCTGGGGAGGTGAGGGACATGCTGGGGAGGTGAGAGACATGCTGGGGAGGTGAGGGACATGCTGGGGAGGTGAGGGACATGCTGGGGAGGTGAGGGACATGCTGGGGAGGTGAGGGACATGCTGGGGAGGTGAGGGACATGCTGGGGAGGTGAGAGACATGCTGGGGAGGTGAGGGACATGCTGGGGAGGTGAGGGACATGCTGGGCAGGTGAGGGGCATGCTGGGGAGGTGAGGGACATGCTGGGGAGGTGAGGGACATGCTGGGGAGGTGAGGGACATGCTGGGGAGGTGAGAGACATGCTGGGGAGGTGAGGGACATGCTGGGGAGGTGAGGGACATGCTGGGGAGGTGAGGGACATGCTGGGGAGGTGAGGGACATGCTGGGGAGGTGAGGGACATGCTGGGGAGGTGAGGGACATGTTGGGGAGGTGAGGGACATGTTGGGGAGGTGAGAGACATGCTGGGCAGGTGAGGGGCATGCTGGGGAGGTGAGGGACATGCTGGGGAGGTGAGGGACATGCTGGGGAGGTGAGGGACATGCTGGGGAGGTGAGGGACATGCTGGGGAGGTGAGGGACATGCTGGGGAGGTGAGGGACAGGTGCATATGCCATTAGACATGTAAAAAAGAAAAGATCCATTACATTTCACCGTAGAAGGGTCCAACAGAGCACCAATTGACCAGCAGCCCTGGCTCGGTCAGCGCCGGGCACATGTCTTGCACTGGCACTACCTACCAGCAGCGAACAATCTGTGATTCAGGTTGTGTGGCAGGGGCCAATGCGTGGCGGCATAACCAAGGATTCACCCTGCCCCTTTCGCTAGACCAGAAAAGAGCTGCATGCCACTTCACTGCAATGGACACGCCACATGGGATATACAGACAGCCCTTTGCAGCTGCATCCACACGGACGTTTTGCGCACCAAATGTGCATGTGGATGCATCGGAGCCGTTGCCAGAGTCAGAAAACCTTGATGTTGTGTTCTCAGCATCTATCGCATCAAATGTCTGCTGCTGCACACTCTGTGGCTGCCACCCCTGTGGACGCTGGTGAAGCCCATGAGTTGCTCACACCGGATGATGCGAAGCACTCGTTCTGTGGCATCATGTTTGACTTGGAGGTCCTGAAAGAGATCCCTGTCGACACCCTGAGAATCACCAGCGTATCCGTAAGGGGCAGTCTGGGACCAATGGCGGTGTACTCGACCCCGGGGTCATACTGGGGGAAGCACCAGCAGGCGGACCAATGGACGCAGCATTACCCTGAAACGGAGCACGACCCGAGTGATGATGTCCTCAAGGAGTTGGAGTTTGACGAGCCGCTGGTGTTGAAGCCAGGAGACACGGTCGGGATGTACGTGCACTCCACACAGCGTGGGTCTGCACAGGTGCATTACGGCGAATTCGATGAAAACAACCCGGAACTGCACAATGCCACGCGAACCGATCAGTTCATCAGGTCTGTGTTGATCTTCCCCGCACCCATGCCCCGTCTCAGACCCTTCAAACACTGATGTCTACCATACCTTACCCCCAGGTAAGCAGCGAGACTTTTGTTTTCTCCCCCCCCCCCTTTGGAACCCCCCCCCCCAGGGGGGGAACCATCACCTTGGCCCAGAAAGCATGGAAAATATCAGGCTCCGAAGGCGCCAAAGAAAATTTTTACAAGGCGCCGAAGCTGATTTACACTGTGATACTGTGGTACAGCTTTGTGGTGCCCCCCCCCCCCCCCCCCCCCCCAGGGGGGGAACCAGCCCGACAAAAGGGGGGGGATTTCAAGCGGGGGGAGGGTATTTTCCTTCAGAGACAGCCAGCCCTCTGGGCTGGCGGTGAACCGGCCATTATTGTCTGGTGAGTACCGCCTGCGGGTGAAGGTGTGCCTTCTCTTTATCCATGACTACGTTTACATGGACGTATTACTGGCTGTCTGGTTGCCTTCTCTCTGGCGGTGTGCGCGTTTGTTGGGTGAGTTCTTTCAGTGGGTCAACCAGATTTTTTTTCTGCCCTAAGGACCCCTTACACTCCACACACCTGAGCCACACTCACCACACCCTCTCAGACCCTCCACACACCCATGTCTCCCCCCATACCCTCCCACACACCCATGCCTACCCCCATACCCTCCCACACATTCATGCCTACCCCCATACCCTCCCACACCCATGCCTACCCCCATACCCTCCCACACACCCATGCCTACCCCCATACCCTCCCACACACCCATGCCTACCCCCATACCCTCCCACACACCCATGCCTACCCTCATACCCTCCCACACACCCATGCCTACCCCCATACCCTCCCACACACCCATGCCTACCCTCATACCCTCCCACACACCCATGCCTACCCCCATACCCTCCCACACACCCATGCCAACCCTCGTACCCTCCCACACACCCATGCCTACCCCCATACCCTCCCACACACCCATGCCTACCCCCATACCCTCCCACACACCCATGCCTACCCCCATACCCTCCCACACACCCATGCCTACACCCATACCCTCCCACACACCCATGCCTACCCCCATACCCTCCCACACACCCATGCCTACCCCCATACCCTCCCGCACACCCATGCCTACCCTCATACCCTTCCCACACACCCATGCCTACCCTCATACCCTCCCACACACCCATGCCTACCATTGTACCCTCCCACACACCCATGCCTACCCTCGTACCCTCCCACACACCCATGCCTACCCTCATTCCCTCCCACACACCCATGCCTACCCCCATACCCTCCCACACACCCATGCCTACCCCCATACCCTCCCACACACCCATGCCTACCCCCATACCCTCCCACACACCCATGCCTACCCTCATACCCTCCCACACACCCATGCCTACCCTCATACCCTCCCACACACCCATGCCTACCCCCATACCCTCCCACACACCCATGCCTACCCTCATACCCTGCCACACACCCATGCCTACCCTGGTACCCTCCCACACACCGGCGCGCTCCTTCCACCCGGTTGACGTGGAAAGCTCCGCCTCGGGCACCCTGTCCGGGATCGCCGCGGACAGACTGGCCGTCAAGGTTAGTGGGTCTTACACACCAGTGGTCTTCTCCTATCGCACCGCGCACAGCACGTCCTCCATGGCCCTCGTGGGGAGGGCGGCAGTCTACTCCACCCTCGTGACCCAGGGGTCCTGCGCGGTCTGCGACTGGGACGAGTCCGACGCCCTCAGGGTAGTATGTGAGTCCACAGGCGACCTCCTCCGCTGTCTTCCTGGGGTCTGGGACTATTCCGACTGGGCCCAAAAGTACTACAGCAGGCTGGTCATCCGAGTCATCACGCGAGACGGGTTTGCTCCCCCCTTCAGCACCGGGGAGGTCGGCAACCAAGGCGACGCCTTCGCTGCCCTCCATTACCAGACGCCCAGCCACATCATCACGCAAGCCATGGAGGTTGACAGCGCGATCACCCTTCCCCTGGGCCTGCCAGGACACTCAGCGTCCCTACCCGCCACAGTCCTCGTCTACTCCGACGAGCGCCGCTTCATCCACCCGACGCTGGCCGGAGCAGTCAATCTGGCGGAGTCCTGCAGGGACGCGTCACGCCGAGCGGGCCGCATAGTCCATCCCGACAAGCTGGAGTACTTCATGCTCCGCCTGCTGCATGACGGCATAGTCCTCGAGCACACCCCAGTCCTGGAGTCCAACGGTGCCACCGCCATGACACCCCCCGACCTCGTGGGCATCCCTCTACTACCAGAGCTCCCCAAGCACAAGTCCCTCAACAACTCACTACACGCCATCCGAGCCGCACACAAAGCCCAGAGCGGGGCCTTGCAGCCCCCGCCCTCCGGCTCCGAGCGCTACACTCCTTCGGCCTCTCCGTACTCGACTACGTCTCGGGAGGGGTCCTCTTCGCCCAAGACGAGCTACGTCCCCACCAGAAGGCCACCGACAGCGTGTATCTCGCAGCATTCCGCCTGCCGCCCCGGACGCAGCGCTCCCTTCTGCGGCTCCCCCTGCGCCTCGGGGGCTTCGGCACACCGGACGTGACCCACCGCTCCCACCTCCAGCTACTCACCTCCTACCTTCGCGCCTCATGGAGCACCAACCTGCTTGCTGTGGCGGCAGCGCACTACATCCTGACCCCCCCCCCCCCGGGGGGCTGGGAACCTGAAGGGACCCGACTCCGCTCAGCACTACAACCCCTGCAGATCACCGTGCACACCGACCCCAAACCCCTGCTCAGCCCGTCCCCCGTTCCCTCCACGGGGGACGCCAGCCTCCTCTCGGGCCTCTCCTTCGTCGTTGCTGCCACGGATGGCAGTCAAGTGGACACCCGCCTCGGAGCAGGGTTCACCCTGTGGCACCCTTCCCGCGGGATTTTCTACCGCCAGTGGTTTGGCGTGCAGGTATGCGCGGGACACTCGACGGATGCGGAGTGGCTGGCCAAAATCGCCCTGCTGCTTCTACTGGCAGACTGGCGAGGAGAAGTGCTCCTGGTCACAGACTCCACAGCAGCCCTCACGGCGGGCCTCACCAGAGCACCCCACTCTGAGTCCCTCCTATTGATCCCCTACCGCGCAGCCCTGACGGGTTCCCGGGCACTCCTTCGGGAAGCCTGACTGCCGGCCCAGCACAATTCAGGGGACAGCTCCCTCCTCGCCCAGCTGAACGCCGAGGCCGGCGCGCTGGCCGACAAAGGCGCTCACGCCGCGCTCCCCCACACAGTCCCCTGGCTACCGATGTTTGCAGGCAGGCTGCTAGCCACCCACCGCGGATGCCTCATCCTGCAACCCTGCAACGCAGCCGACGTCGTTGCGGAGCACGCCTCGGAGTCCCAATACACCCTGACGTACCCCACACCCGACAGGTCATGGAGCTCTTCACTCCTCATCGCGGCAGTGGAGGCCGCGGACATCACCCCGCGTGCTGTGCACCTCACCATGCTCCACCGCCTGTTATGCACCAACGCCACCCCCCAGGCTACGGGGGAGTGCTGTGCCCCTGCTGCCATCTTGCATCCAGCGATGTCACGGATCACCTCCTCCGGGGGTGCCCCCCTTTCTTTCTCCAACACCTCCACCTGTCTTGGCGTCTCCTGCGCCACTCCCGAGTACTCCCGCTCCTCACCCGCGACCCCCGTCAGTCTGCTCTCCGCCACGGCACAGAAGTCCTCACCCCCCAGGTCCACGTTGGCCTCCTCACAGGCCTCCACCGGCCCAAGGGACCGTCATCTCCAGCCCCCTCCCTCCTCTTTCTCCGGCTGTCCGGAGAATGGCGGGTCACCAGCGAAGATCCCCACCGCCCCCCCTCCTGGCAGCACACAGGCAAGAAGTGTATGCGGACCACTTAGACGCCCTGAGCCAGCCGCCGCCCACCCTCCCCATGGTCCTGGCAGCCGCGCCCGACCTCTGGCCCGCGACCGCACCCCCCCTGCCCGTGGGTGTCCGAGCTCTCGCCCACCACCCGCCGCTGACGATCCGTCACAGTGTCACCCTAGGCTGGTTGCTACGCCGCTGCCGTGCGTGGCAGCTGGTCACCCGCTACCCCCCGAGCATCCCGCTGCCCCCAGCGCCGTCACCAAGGACAACGCCCGCGCTGGTGTTGTGTGCCCTCCAGTGCACAAAAGCTGACGCCCCAACTCTGCTCCAGCAGGCCTCGGTCTTCGCGCCCCTCGTGGTGCTGTCCACCGCGACTATAGTGGACTACCTGCAGCCCCACTGCCGCGAACCCCTGACCCTTCTGCCACTGCCCGAAGGACTCATGGTAGGAAGCGCCCTGGGGGCCCCGTTGAACACTGCAGACTGGCTAGCCGACACGAATTAAACTCCTACAGCGCGCAGTGCCTGCCAGTGCGCGTGCCCCTTCACATGTATGCGCTCGTTGCACCCTTCTCGCAGGAGCACCAGAGGTGCCAAGCGCACACCGAAGGCGGGGGGACTAACCCCGGGAAGCAACGCCCCCTGGGCAGACACACAGCCACGGAAACAGCACGGTTTTCTTTTCAAACTGCGGGGCAAGGCGCGGGACAGTGGCCACCCGTGGACCCCGGCGTGCCTTGTGGCCCGCAAGGTCACGCTGAACGGAGAACGGAACCCATGCGAAGCTCCCCCTCGCCCCCCCGCGAAACACGCCCTTTGGCAGCCCCTGGTGGCGCAGGGTGCTGCCACTTGCTGCCCGCTTCGGCCCACCCCGGCGGGACCGAGAGAGCCGTCCGGGACGGCGCGGGACCCACGTTTTCCCGGGCCCCCCTCCGGCTACGCCGGTGCCTCGGGCGGGCCAACCAGCAACCGGCAACCAACCACACACCCATGCCTACCCTCATACCCTCCCACACACCCATGCCTACCCTCATACCCTCCCACACACCCATGCCTACCCCCATACCCTCCCGCACACCCATGCCTACCCCCATACCCTCCCACACACCCATGCCTACCCCCATACCCTCCCACACACCCATGCCTACCCCCATACCCTCCCACACACCCATGCCTACCCTCATACCCTCCCACACACCCATGCCTACCCCCATACCCTCCCACACACCCATGCCTACCCCCATACCCTCCCACACACCCATGCCTACCCCCATACCCTCCCACACACCCATGCCTACCCCCATACCCTCCCGCACACCCATGCCTACCCCCATACCCTCCCACACACCCATGCCTACCCTCATACCCTCCCACACACCCATGCCTACCCCCATACCCTCCCACACACCCATGCCTACCCTCATACCCTCCCACACACCCATGCCTACCCCCATACCCTCCCACACACCCTAGCGGAGTCCCCCCCGGCGAATCCGAGGTTCTTCCTCGAAGGGGCCCACGAGCCCTGGGGACGCCACCGGGTTTTTTCGGCCAAGCCGGACGAAGCTCCCACCGGCGACCCCCCCCCGCATGGGTGGGTGCACGCGACAACCGCCAGCCCCCCCCCCCCCCCTCAGCCCCCCCAAAAAGGGACTCCGGCGCGGAGGGTTGGGGATATAGTCCCATGCCGCGCGGCCATGAATCGACATGGCCCTACACCGGGCGATACACGCCCGCCCCCCCCCCCTCGCTCAAGAGGGGCCCCCGTCGTCCCCTGGGCAGGGAGCAACCCCCCCCCCCCCCCCCCTCAAGGAGCGGCCGCCCTCGGGGGCCCTCGCCCAGCCCCCGGGGGCCCCTCGGGATTCGGCCCCGAGCCAGCACAGCCCTCCAGCCCCTCCCCCCCCCGGCCGCAGCCCTAGGGCCCGCCCGGTCTCCCACGCGCCGGCCCACGCACTACCGGGACCCGGGCCTCGGAGCCCCGGTGCCCAGCCCAGCCCGCCCCCCCGGTGTCCCTCCGGCGGGGCCCGTCCCGGTCCGGTTCGGCCGCGAGGGGACGGTGTGGCACTCCCCCCGCCTCCACCAGGATTCGCCCCCGTGGATGGTGCTAGGCGGGATTCGTCCCCGCCGAGCGGGGTGTGGGCCCCATCGCCGTCCGCAGCCCCCCCGTCACCAGCAGCGCCCCGGGCTCCCCGGCCGACTTTGGCCAGCCCCGGCCGCGCACCCGCTACGGACGGCCACACGGTGACGCTTGGCGGCCGAGCGCACCGACCCCCTTCCCCCCGAGCACGCGCGCACACGCCCCTCCCACGCCCCCCCCCCCCTCTCCCCGCACACGCCGCCCCTCCCTTCCGGTCCCCTCCCTTCCTTTTCGCCTCACAGGTGCAGCGAGAGAACCAACCTCGCGCCGTGACGTCAAGACAACTACGGGCCCCCCACCGCCGGCGGGGGTCCCAGGCCTACTCCCTCACTCCTGCGCCCCCCCCCCCCCCTCGCCCCCAGCACGCCAGGGCCGCACCAGCTGTGCTGTGCAGGCCCCACAGGCACCCCCGCACGCCAGGGCCGCACCAGCAGTGCTGTGCAGGCCCCACAGGAACCCCCGCACGCCAGGGCCGCACCAGCAGTGCTGTGCAGGCCCCACAGGAACCCCCGCACGCCAGGGCCGCACCAGCAGTGCTGTGCAGGCCCCACAGCAACCCCCGCACGCCAGGGCCGCACCAGCTGTGCTGTGCAGGCCCCACAGAAACCCCCGCACGCCAGGGCCGCACCAGCCGTGCTGTGCAGGCCCCACAGGAACCCCCGCACGCCAGGGCCGCACCAGCCGTGCTGTGCAGGCCCCACAGGAACCCCCGCACGCCAGGGCCGCACCAGCTGTGCTGTGCAGGCCCCACGGGAAACGGGCAGCGCCCCCCCACGCCCGCGCACGTGCGGTTCAGGGGCACGCAGGCAGATTGCCCCCTCCCCTGTTGTGGGGGAGCGGCGGCCGGAAGCAAGGGGAATCAGGGCCCCGCAGGTCCCCGAACAGGTGGTCCCTCCATCCAGCCCCCCCACCCCGCCTCCGTCACACACAGGTCGGGTCACCCTCCCCCCCGCAGCGGGGGAGGGCTCCAGGGTAACACACACAGGTGGCTCCTCCCTCCTCCGTGCGCGCGCACCCCCCCCCCCCCTCCACACCACGGCGGCCCCCACCCCCCCCCCCCCCCCCCCCCCTCGGTCGTTGTCGGCACACGCCCGGCCAGCGTGACGCCGGCTGACTGCTCCCTTGCGCCCTGCCCAGGGAGAGCGTGTCTGGCAATTTCTCCCGCCGGCACGTGCTGGGTGCCTTCACAACAACAACAACAACAACCTCCCACACACCCATGCCTACCCCCATACCCTCCCACACACCCATGCCTACCCCTATACCCTCCCACACACCCATGCCTACCCCCATACCCTCCCACACACCCATGCCTACCCTCATACCCTCCCACACACCCATGCCTACCCCTATACCCTCCCACACACCCATGCCTACCCCCATACCCTCCCACACACCCATGCCTACCCCCATACCCTCCCACACACCCATGCCTACCCCCATACCCTCCCACACACCCATGCCTACCCCCATACCCTCCCACACACCCATGCCTACCCCCATACCCTCCCACACACCCATGCCTACCCCCACACCCTTCCCACACACCAATGCCCACTACACACCCTCCGCACACTTATGCCCCCTCCTCGACCCTTCACACACTCTTCTCCAGCATCAAACCCGGACAGGCCCACCTCAGCAACAAGCGGTTCCACCGACGCGGCCCCTGGGGGACAGGCTGGAGGAAGCGGAGATCCTTCGTCGGGAAGATGGCGTACTCGGTGACGTATCTCCTCTGGTCCCCGACCACAAACCACAAGTTCCCCGCGGAGTTCCGCAGGCTGGTCTGCCTGATGCTGTGGGTCGCCAAGCAAATCGATGTCCCAGTGGATCTGGCGAAGTGCGTGTTGGCCATGTGCCCCTACGATATTGCCAGTCATTGGCCGAGCCCCCCGCAACTGCCGGAGCCGCCGCAGGCAACCCCGGCCGAAGAGCAGGCGACCCCGGCCGAAGAGCAGGCGACCCCGGCCGAAGAGCAGGCGATCCCGACCGAAGAGCAGGCGACCCCGGCCGAAGAGCAGGCGACCCCGGCCGAAGAGTGGGTGCCGTGCCCGAATGACATGTACTCGAAGATGGATGGCTGGCGGGTGTTTGAAACGTTTCAGGCCCTCTGCGCCCCGCCCGCACCCGCACCCGCCGGTGTCGGGAACTTGTATCTGGATTTGTTGGATGGGCTGCCGCTGCCGCCGGCGCCGGCGCTGCCCCTGTCGGTGGGCGTGTCCGCGGCCGATGCGCCCGTCGCAGTGGAGGATGCCCCCCGGCTCGGCGCGCCGGGACACGACGTCGGGGCAATGGCGGAGGATCTGCCGGGGGCCCAGCGCGAGGCCGCCTGCGCGCACCGGAGGCCCCGGAAGCGCTCCGCCGCGGAGGCGGAGCCATCGCGCGCCAAGCGGCACGCGAAGAGGCCAAAGCACAGCCGGTGTCCCCTCCAGATCAGCGGAAGCGCCGGCGGCGCGGCGTGGCAAGGGTCCGGCGATGTCTGCGTCGGGTCCGATGGCCATTGAGCCGGAGTAGCGCGGGGCGCGGCCTCCGGAGCGCCCCCGGAGAGTCGGCGTCGCAGAGGGTGACGGGCGGGGGGCGGGGGGCGGGGGCTTGTGGCGGTTGCCGACGCCAACCCCCTTCCCCCTGCACCGCCCACCGGAGCAGCGTGGCTCTGGAAGAGGGCGCTGGAGGATTTCTGGGGCTCAGCTGCCCCCCCCCCCCGCCCCCCGCTCTCCCCAAATTTGTGGCCCTGGCAGATTTGTGAGGGTGACCGGGGGGCGATCATCTGAGGAACGACCCCCCCCCGCCCCCCCCCCCCCCCGTTGCGCAACGACCGCGTGCGCAAGGCCCGGCCGCTGGTCAAACGGCCGATTCTTCCGACGCGGAGGTGAGGGGGAGGGCTCCGCTCCGGACACCTCCCCTGAGCCTCCCTCCCTCTCAAGCGCAGCCCTGAGCGCCCCCTTCCCGCCCCCCCCAATCCCCCCCCCCCCTCGCCTACGGAATTGTGATGTCCTGTGGCCAGACTCGGCCGTCCCAAGTCCGACGCGCTTCCCTCCGGAGCGCGTCGGCGTCTGCCGGACACCCGCGGCGTACTTTTCGTCCGCGGACCCGGCCACACCGTCGCGGCGGCGTGTCTCTGGCGGTGCGCCGCCGGGAGGGGGGGGGGGGGACTGGGTCGCACGCGCCTCGGTGCCGCTGCTGCCGCGCCGCGCGTCGGGGGCCGGCGGGCGGAGCACGCAACGGCGCGGGGTCTGGGGGAAAGCCTTCGTCAGGGCCATGGGCCGACGGGGGCTGCGTGTGTGGGTCAGGCTTGTGCGTCGTGCGGCGGACACCGGGGGGTCCGAGGCCGCAAAAGGGGTCTTTGTGCCTGAATTCCGCCTTCAGTTTTGGTACATTTCATTTCTTTTCCTGAGGACAGTTTGCGGATGTGGGTGGGTGCGTTCTGTTCGCCTCCCGGGTCTTAAATGGCGGACATGATGAGATGGGGCAGGGTCCTACTGAGCCACGCACCGGACGCAGCACGTTCCTACTGAGTTCTGGTGGTGCCGGGGGGCGGGTACTACTGAGTGGCCGGTGATACGGGGCGGATTGCTACTCAGCACCAGTTTCCCTGCCGGACGCTAGTGGCATGTCTGATCCCTCCCCCCTCCCTCATCCCTGGAAGCGCTGTGCAGGATCGGACGGGCGCGGGGGGTGCCCCCTGGATGCGGGGTACTGCCCGGGCCACCCACCGGGCGGTGCCAGTGGCCTCCTCGCCTTCTCCCTGGGGGAGAGGCCTTGAGCATGCGGGAACACCTTCGCGACCTACTCCCGGCGGCGCACCTGCGACAAGAGGCGTAGGAACGCTTGGGAAGGCTCAAGGCCCGTCTTCTCTCCGCTTCCTCCTCCTCTTCCCCCTCTGCTCGCCCACCGCCGGGGCATTTCGGGGGGCCCCACGATCGCGTTGCAGTGCAGACTGCGCCGTGTGCAGTTCCACGCGCGTGTGACTGCCGGCGTCAGTTGTCCAATTTTCCGACGATGAACTCGGTTTCTGCTGGTGACCGATCGCGTTCAGGTACCTAAGCCCCGGGGCTTGAACCCGCGACCTTTTGGGTGCGGGGGTGTGCGTTCACCTGATCCAGCCGGAAGTGATGAGATTCGCGCATTCGTGTGGGTGAGCTGCGCTTGCGCTCAGGCCTGTGCGTCGGTGCCGCGGGCTCGCTCCCGCAACTTTCGCTGTGAGCGTGCGGCGCCATGACCACTTCCCCAGCCGGGTTCTCGTTGCACTCGGTGGGGTAGCCTATGCCCGGCGTCCCGCGTTGCCGCGCATGCGCGCACGTGTCCGCGCGCACGCGGCGGTGTGTGTGTCCGAGTCCGTCCATGTGTGCGCATGCGTGCTTCTTCGCACGGGTGCACGGGTGTGCACGCAGGTGATTCCCCTCTCGGCAGTAACCCCCCCCGCGCCGAATCTCCATCTCCATGTGTCCTCACCCTACGCAGGCCTGTTCTTGAGGGATGGGGAGTGCGCCCCCCCTTCCCCCCCTGCCCCAGCCCCCCTTTCCGGCTCCGAGCGTGCAACATGCAGCAACCGCTCCCGGCCGCCCACAGGCGCCCTCCAACCGCCCCGTAACCGCCAGGGGGGGCGCACCGTGTGCCGTGCGCGCGCTGCGCGAAACGTCGGCCATTTTCGACTTGTTTTCCGCGATGGCCGAGGTGACCGCGGTAACGACTGTGTTCCCCGTCACAGAGTATTCAGATTGTTACTCAGTCCCAAGACTCAGATAATGAGTTAACACATGTAGTTGGGCAAATGGCGCAACAGATGCGGGGGGACACCATCAGGTCCCGCGGACTTGTTCTTGGGTGCGCAGAGACACCCATGGAACTCCTCCCATGTTGGTTTCCTAGTGTCCCACATACGTTTGCGGACCTGTTTCCCTATAAGCTCCCTGCAGTAGGGGGGATGGTAGTCCGGGTCCCCAGCGAAGTGGTTCAGCACCCATTGTGTGCCCCCTATGGAAAAGGATGTTTCACACTGAAGATGCCAGATTGTCGCCTGAGTCTGCTGCTTTTGCCCTGTGGACGCATGCCGCCGCGGTTGGGGTTTGGTCTTGTGAGCATCGTGTTAAGTTATTGGCGTGCATGCTCACAAGTACACAAAGTTAGAGTTTCTCTACAAAAAAATGTTGGGTTTTTGACACCAGCCCAAGGCCCAGTTCACCCCTGTAAGACGATTCCCCATAGGAAGTGATATGCCCATGTGAAAGGGGCATGAAAGGAAGGCAAAGGGGGGAGATGTAGAGTTCCCAGTGGTGGTGTTTAGCCTGGTCACGGGGAAGAGGGACCTACCCCCCGCTGCGCGCGCGCTGTGCAGCAACGCCCCCCGGGATCGCCGCCCCCCTACCGCTCTCCCAACGGCCAATAGCCCCTGCGCAATCAGCCCGAAGATCCCCCCCCCCCACCCGCCTCCCTTCCATTCCCAAGCACAGGCCTAGCCCCAGTGTGTGTGTGTGTGTGTGTCTGTGTGTGTGAGTGTGTGTGTGCCACAGGCCCTTTTGCTGCCGCAGGCCATAGTATTTTTCACTGCTGCTGAGCAGCATGCCTTTTAGCTGCCTTTGTTCAACACGTCCCTTGGCAGCCACTGAGCAACGTGCCTTTTTGCTGCCACTCAGCAGCTGTCACTACGCAATGTGCCAGCTAGCAGCCCCCCTCCCTCGGCGCCCAGCACCCGTTTCCAGGTTCCGAGCAGCACTTCTCCGCCAGGGGGTACCTCCACTGACCCAGCCCTCCCTCTCAATCTGCAGCCCCCGGTCCACACCACGAAATCCACGGAAGAACACCGCACTGCCCTGCCGCGCCACACATGGTCGCGGATCCTCCCTGACACGCACCCGCGGCCACCCCCCTCGAGGGGATGTGCATTACGGGGGTGACCACCAAAGCCTTGCTCTTGTACGCCCTCTGACTCTCATGGCGGTTCCTGCTGACCTCTGCACCCGCTTGCAACCCCCGACCACTTCGGAGCAGCCCTCCACGATCCTCAGCACCTGAACAGCCCTCCAACCCCCGCCCCCCCACCAACCGGCACAACACCCCCCGGGCGCCCCCCGTGCAACCCCCGTTGTCCAATGCGCCTTCTGGTTCACAGTCCTCGCCCACTGCAAAGCAACAGCGCACGCCCGCGCTCATGACGGGCGATGATTTGATGAGGTTGGGCGCGTGAAGCGCGACCCAGCCTCTCTGAACAGCGGAGCACTGCACTGCACAGCAGGACCAGCCTTTCGGCTGCGGCATCGGTCGCGCTCATGTGCAGGGACCACCAGAAGCCGGCCGTCCCTCGAATGCATCGCCTCCCCCACGCAGATACGGCAGTGCCCACGTGCATGACCCCAGCCGGACCTGCAGGAACATGGGTTTCCCTGTCCGATCACAAGAAATTTTGGCGTTGGGGTTGTTCTGATTCCCGGTTCACTCCGACGCAGCATCTCCGCGGCGTCGGTGTGGCAGGGGGATACTGCCAGACCGTTGAGGTTGGTCCGGGGGTTCACTGACGGGTACGACCCCTGGCTTGTGCTCGATGGTGCATGCCTCCGGCGGAGATCAGATGAGTGGGACATGGTACGGGGCGAACCTCAGTTCCCCTGCCGCTCACTGGGGGCATGTACGGCCGTGGGTCCGTTGGGCCTTGCTCCGCGGGGGCTGCGTCTGGGCCGCTTGGCGGCCCAACTGAAACGAACTAAGGCCGTGACCATCACGCCACTGGGACCGCCATCCTTCAGCCCCGCCCGTAGGGGGCGGGGCTGGGGCGACAGAGACAAGGACGCCCCCCGGTGATGTATTAGAACGGCCGTACACCGGAGGAGGAGCCCCCCCCCCCCCTCTCCTCCCATTCCAATGTTCGAGGCTGACAGCCAAAAAAAAATTTCCTTTTTTTTTTTTTTGCTTTGGCGCCTTCGGTGCCAAGAGGATTCCAGCTCCCAAAAATTTTGCGCCGCATTCGGCGGGGACCATAGGGGGACCCTGGGAGGAGGAGGGTCCCCGCCAACCCCCCTGACCCCCACCCGTTCAGACCACCCCCTCTCCCCCTTCTAATACATCCCTGGACATCCATTACCGCCAAAACCAGACCGTGCAAGAGCCAATGGGTTTGCCCCACAATTTCGCCTCAAAACAGCCCCAATCATGAGCCCTGGGACAAGCACTCCTTTGTACCCCACAGACCTGCAGTCCCCCTCCCCCCCCACCAATACCCTGCAATCCCAGCCCACAAACACCCGCGGCCAACAGGATGATTCCACGCAACCGCATGATGCCGGACACCGATTTGTACTGCACGGTACCCAACCAGCCTTCATGGAGCACCCAGCGGCTCCGTTGGTTGCTTGGCCCGGATGAGAGCGGTGACCCGGCGACGCGACTGACCCGCCGACCCACGCTGGTTCCCCTCCTTGAAACGAATTCCCCCTCCCCACCCACAAGCCAGTATCCGGGTACAGCACCGATGTACTTAGGGAATCCTGGAAATCTCGACTTCAACGATGAAAAATAAGCCAACTGCGCTGGCCTCTACGCTGCCGCCTCCACTACCCGCCCGCACGAAGAGACATGAAGGTCACTCAACACTGCAGAGCCAGGAAGTCGACCCCCGCCCCCTTAACCCCGCAGGCACACAACCCAGACACAGCCCCCAGGTACAGCCCTGTCTGCGAGGTCCACTACACAGAGCTTCGGTGGCTCCGGAGTGGTTGTGCCAGGCATGCCACAGGCTGGTGTGGGCGTTGCGAGTGGGGTATTGTGGATGGCCACCAGCCATGCAAGCACTCCCTTGTCTACTACGGGCAGTTTTTGGCTACTGCAAGTCGCGTGTTCCCCCTTTTGTAAGGATTGGTGCAGAATTTGTTGTGTCAGAATCGGCTGCTGCAGATTGTTCTCTGTGTAACCCCCCCACCCCACCCCCTCCGCCCGGTACCTCCCTGACCTCCGTGGATTGTTCAGCCCGTTTCGCCGTTCGGGGACTATCCATGAGACTTGTGCATCGGAGCCTGAAACGACAACGGAACTGTGTCATTGAAACAGAACCAGAAACGGCAACATGCAAGTCAATTACAAGCAGCACAGCCCCTCCGCTCAACAGCCATTGTGGTGTGCCTTTCTGCGCCGTCCAGGGATGCCGCACGCAGCGGGCGCGTGCCAGACTGTACATACTCGGGCCCTTGTCCAGGGCTGCGGCCTCAGGCGCACAGCGATGTGTGTTGCCGACCGATGTCGAGGAAAGGGGATTGCCTTTGGTGATGCCCGGCAGCCAACAGCAGGAGGCGCATGACCATATGACGGATGTTGAGTGTGATTTCTCTGTGTTGTGCCATGCTGTCGCCGCATGTCTGTGTTCTGCGTGGGAGGCGCCGCGCCCCCTTCGTGGGGGGCACGCAAAGGGGGCGTACCGTGCGCTGTGCGCGCGCTGTGCGAAAAGTTGGCTGTTCTCCACCACCGGGAGTTCGGTAAGTTCAGAAGATTGAAAGGAGGTCATTGAATGGCTGCTGCAGTGGACGGGGCTATAGGGGGCAGAATTTAGGTCCCTGGGACCCATGGCAAGCATCAGATGTTTGAATTTTTGAGTTTTGAATTGATTGTGCATGATTCCGCAGGTGGGTGGTTTTCAGGGTTGTTACCTGGATAATCACCGCAATCATTGGCGCTGTGCGCGTGCTGTGCCCGCGCTGTGCGAAAACGCCCCCAAATGGTGCGACAGGAGTTGGGCGGGCATAAGGGGCAAGGGTTGTGCCATCCTTGTCTTTGTGGGCAGGGCTATGTCGCCACGGAACTGGGCCAGACGCATTGGCACACATGACCTCACCACATCCCAGTGACTCTGTTGAGCATCTGGCTCAATGATGGAGCCGCAGCGATGCAATGAAACAATGGCGTCAAGGGCTTGTCAAGGGCTTGTCAAGGGCTTGTCAAGGGCTTGTCAAGGGCTTGTCAAGGGCTTGTCAAGGGCTTGTCAAGGGCTTGTCAAGGGCTTGTCAAGGGCTTGTCAAGGGCTATGTCAAGGGCTTGTCAAGGGCTTGTCAAGGGCTCTGTCAAGGGCTTGTCAAGGGCTTGTCAAGGACTTGCCACGGGCTCTGTCAAGGGCTTGTCACGGGCTCTGTCAAGGGCTTGTCACGGGCTCTGTCAAGGCCTTGTCACGGTTTGGTTTGACTGGCATGCCCCGTTTTCCTGAAGAAGCCTGGGGTGATCTCTGCTCGGTGCAGGTGGGTTCTCTTGTCTGAGCGCCGAAACACTTGTGAACATCGCACAGAAACCACGAATTTAAGGAGGTGTCAAATCCGCTGCCACGGCCACTGTGGGATCATCGTAACACTGGACAGCTCTGAACCTTGATCCCGAGACGTTGTCTCGAGTACTGTGAAGTGAGCAGGCTACACCAGCTCATCTTTAGTCTGAGCCCCCCCCCCCCCCCTTCGAAAAACAAAAGAAACCACGGATTTAAAGAGGACATTAGAGGCACCGATGCTTGCTCAGTATGTGAGGAATGCCAGGCGCATGTTGAGGCAAACTGTGACGCCAAACTACCCCTGACCAGCACTATCCCATGCAATATCCACCACTTTCCCGCCTTGGGGACTTGATATGGCAGAGGTTATGAAGCCATTTGAGTAATCCGTTTATTGGGGGCTGAGACAGCAGGGCTTGTGTAACCTCCTCCTCACTTTGAAGGACATTATGCAGATGGCGGTTTCTATGATTTTCAGGATGGAGTCGCATACAAAGGCCAGATGCATGTCTCCTCTATTGAGAGAAAGAATGCCTCTCTGGCAACCCAGCAACAATTAAACAATGATGGAGGGGTCAAATATATCGCAAGTCAATCTTGGAGAGGCACACTTGTGCAAAAATGGTGAGAAGATATGGATGATATATTTCATGAGAAACATATTCCATTGATAGTTTGTGGGTAAACGGCTGGCTTAGAGGGGTTTTAGATGGAGATTTTTGGATGGTAGGGGATGATTAATGCAACAGCACATTTGTGCTAAGCAAGCCCGGTAGTTCACTTTGCTGGTGGCAGGGAGGGGCAGGGATACAAGGATTTAATTGTGTTGTTATATGCATCATTAATTTCTGTCCAAGAGGCAGCTCAAAGATGCAAGCGTGCAGTGCGACTAGAGCCCGGTTGGCGTAGAGCGGCAGTACCATGGAATGTTGCCCAAAAGCGGTTTTAGGGGCCGTAGCACCACAAATGGGTGGCCAATTGTTGTGTTTGGGTGGAAGAAACAATGTTGGGGGTCTCAGAGTGGGCAGCATGGCACCTTGTGCATTCCAAAATATTGGTGTGACTATGTTTTGCCTCCTTTGCTTTCCACAGTACACATGGCAATAAATGCTGACTGTTTGGCGCTGGGCAGTAATGTCTTTTACCTGAGAGGCATCACAGGGGAGAGTTTTCTACAAAGGCCGCTGGCTTTGCAGAACAATTCCAAACCGGCCATTGCAATTATTGGAAAAAACACACACTTGACATATTGGCGGGATGCAACTCAGTGCCAGTGTGCACATGTGCGCGCCTCTTTTCTTTTTTGGGCTGTGAGAGCCGCGGCCCTTTATCTGTCTCCGAACGGCCTCCTTGGCAGGGGGTGTGGGCGGCTACAACCATCAATTCCCTCAGGATGAGGTCCCAGGAGTGGAGGGGACCATTATTGCATGGTGACCCCTTAGGCCACTGCGTCCCTGCCTGAAAAGGTTGTGCAGTACACCGGTGACATGTCTACCTCAGCGCGCGGTGTGCGCTATGCGGTGCACAGTGCAACTGAGGAACCCTCATAGTTGATACACTTTCTCCTGCTGCTGCATTGTGCCAACAAGGGCTAATTGGAGGCTAATTGGGTGACACTTCCTAGGGGTACACTCGCGCTGACATTTGAAAAAAAAAAAGTATAAAGAAATTTTTTTTGTCACGAGTACACTCGTATGACACTTGTCAACACTCGCATGGCACTTCACCCGCGACAAGGATGGGGAAAGCGACAGGGCAGAGACAAGGAATAGAACAGCAACCAGCACGGAACAAACACAAATGCTTTGTATTTCTCAGTTCCGGTGGCTTGTTTTGCTGTATGTGGCTGGGTGAACCCCACCCCCAAGTGATTGGCGAGTACCCCCCCCCCCCTTCCCTTGTATAAGCTACGCCCTTGTCCAAGCTACAGTAGGAAGCTGCGGTGCGAGGTAAAGTACCAGCATCGGCAGGTTTCGCTGGAGGAGTTCGTTGCTGTTTGGGTGGGTGTGTTGGAAATCTGGAGGGGGGAGCGCAACATGTCGTGCGGTCGAGTCGACCTGCGCCATTTGATAGCTCAACTCCACAGCTGGGCGGACCATAAGACAATGTTCCACAGGGCGCCCCAAGCCCCCACGACGGCCAAGCTGCCGTCAGCGCGACCAGACCCGCTGAAGTTAAAGGAGGAAAAGTGGGGTAGCCACAAACGATCCTTGTTGGCGGAGCTGGAGAGAATGTCGGGTGAGGGGTTGGTGGTAGTGTACACGGATGGCTCGGCGAAACGCGTGCGGGGTTGGATGCAAGCGGGGTACGGGGTCTGGTTCGGAGACAACAGTAGTCGTAATTTTCGGGCGCATGTGCCAGCTCATGAGCGACAGAGGGGGAGCCTTAAGCGCAGTGCGCGCGCAGTGCAACTATTTGGGCGTCTGGCCGTACTAGAGACCCATACTTTGTGATACTAGGGGCCCCTAGGGGCATCATGGTGACCCCTAGCGTAGGTTTTGACTTCTGATTTTGTTCCCCTTCTTTTGGCGACCCCCGAGAATGCAGGGGTGATGTAGCATTTCCGCCCTCTTTTGGGCCCCAACCTTCCGGCAGTGATGGATCTAATTTGTGCGCCACTCAGGGGGTGGGGGTGGGGGGGGGGGGGTAGTGAATTGTGACATGTCACAAAAAATACAATAGGCCATAGTGGGAAAACAGCTTTTCTGAAAATATTGTGACACCCAAAAGGCTCTGCGGTACTTCCTGAGGGCAATGGTATTTCCTGAGGGCATGTGGGCAGGTTGCTGAATAGTTGTGTCTGTGCTTCTGACCTTGCTTCTGACCTTGCTGTTTTTTGTGACATTCATCCATCCACTGCATGCACAGCATAGAGATGCAAGGTTTCAGATTCAGGCAGCTCCCTGTCCTCTTTTGGAAGCATTTCCACAGATGCCTCCAGCGCAAGCGCCCTCACTGTCAGTGACGAGGAAAGTGGTACTGACAGTGACAGTGACAGTGAATGAGAACCCTGCTGCACAGTGACAGTGAATAAGAACCCTGGGAACGCGTTCTGCCAGAAACTGCAGAGTATGTTGATAACCTGGGACAGGTTTCGGATTCAGGCAGCTCCCTGTCCTCTTTTGCCAGCGCAAGCGCCCTCACTGTCAGTGACAGTGAATGAGAACCCTGCTGCACAGTGACAGTGAATAAGAACCCTGGTGGACTACCCGGAAACAAAAAAAAACTGTTTGTTGTTGCCTGTACCCTGCTGCACACACATGCCTCTCTAGAAGGGTTGTCCTGCTTGCCTCCTGGTACCCTGCGTGGCTCAATCTGTGACCGGGTTTTTTTGTGACGCGTATTGTGACGCCTCGTCACAACAGGGGGGGGGGGGGGAGGGAGGGACACCCACCCCCCCAATTACATCCGTCACTGCCTTCCGGTGCTATTGAGGAAACCGGGACAATCTTTGAATCCACGCTTTGTTGCGTGGTGCATCATGGTGACCCCTGGCCTAGGTTTTGACTTCTGATTTTGTTCCCCTTCTTTTGGGGACCCCCGAGAATGCAGGGGTGACGTAGCATTTCCGCCCTCTTTTGGGCCCCAACCTTCCGGTGCTATTGAGGAAACCGGGACAATCTTTGAATCCACGCTTTGTTGCGTGGTGCATCATGGTGACCCTTGGCCTAGGTTTTGACTTCTGATTTTGTTCCCCTTCTTTTGGGGACCCCCGAGAATGCAGGGGTGACGTAGCATTTCCGCCCTCTTTTGGGCCCCAACCTTCCGGTGCTATTGAGGAAACCGGGACAATCTTTGAATCCACGCTTCGGTGTGGCCCCTCGAGTTGGGGTTAGGGACTCACAATCCACGCTTCGGCGTGGCCCCTCGAGTTGGGGTTAGGGACTCACAATCCACGCTTCGGTGTGGCCCCTTGAGTTGGGGTTAGGGACTCACATTCCACGCTTCGGTGTGGCCCCTTGAGTTGGGGTTAGGGACTCACAATCCACGCTTCGGCGTGGCCCCTCGAGTTGGGGTTAGGGACTCACAATCCACGCTTCGGTGTGGCCCCTTACTTGAATGGTGTTGTCGCTGAAATTCGATGGGCGGAAAGATTGTCGGAGTGGAACCACGTCCCACACTTTCCATATTTCGTGACACACTACGTGGATAGCATGCCCATTGCGTCCATAGGAGGCATCCTTTGTGATGTCTTGTTTAATCCTAAATACGCCGGGTGCGTATACAAAGTTACGGTTGCCATTGACAGCTTGGGCAACATCGTTTGGATTTGTCCGTTGGCCCCGGGGAGATTGGCGGATGTTCTTATTTGGGATCGCGAAGGGCCGAAAAGGAGCAAGGGGCATTATATTGATTATGAGATTGGCTCCATGGATGGTGCATACAAGGGGCGCCTCCATGTGGCATGGCCATTTATCGGTCGAAAGACGTTGACCGAGCGGCAAAAGGAGTACAACGATGTTCATGGTTTCTATAGGGCACGCATTGAGCACTTGGAGGGGATCCGGTACGGAGTTGCATGAGTACGTGCGTGTACTCTTGCATTTGCAGCAATTTTTGATTCGAAGACAGGTACGGTACCCTCCATATGGTCCATGGGAACACGTACCTGCACATGTATGGACCGCACCTACACAGGAGGACAATGATGATGAGGATGTTGTGGGTGATGATGGGGATGTTTGTGCCCTTTGTTGCACCAAGTTTGACCGTGAAAAGGCATCTCGGGCGGCGCAGAATGTTCGCACAGTCCGGTTTGGCCTATTCCGAGAGACTTTAGCACCTGTAGCATTGCCTCAGCTTGACAGGTTTACAGACAGCGGCGCTCATGATTTCATACGGGATTACAACCACTTCCACTGAGTGGCCTTACGTGCATCTATAGTGTTGCAGTTTTGCTATTTATTTTTCCAGTGATCACATGCTGCGCCCACTCGTCCCCCGGGATACCCTGGCAAAGCCTGGACTGTTGTTGGACCGTCATGCTTCTCTGTAACAGCAGGAAAAGGCCTCATTCGTTTGAGATGCTTCACATGTTCTCACTACGCGGATAAAAAAGACACGGAACACAGGCCCCACCTTATGCAGCGATGGTGTGTCTTGTCTCATCTACAAATGTGCATTCTGCAAGTAGTTGTTGTGGATGCATGTTTTGTAGGCTTTTTGCGTTGCTATCCTTTCCTCCACCTATTTGGTGTACCAAAGGTGGAGCGTATATAAACATGCCATTATATTGGCCACATCCCAATGCCTTGGTGGCTCTGTTTGTGACACTCCATCGCCAAAGCGCTCAAGGTCCCATGAGGGTTGCCTCGATGTTCACCGCTTCAACGCACATTTGCTCCAGCCGAGGCTGAGCCCAATCCAGTCATTTGCGATACGATACGATTGTGGCGAGAGCTTCTCTGTTGTATACATTCCTACTTTGTCGCACCGTTGTATTTAGAAATCTGCTGCACAAGCAGAGCCGTCAGCAGGTGTCGAGGGGCGTGCTGGGGGAGAAGGATGTGATAATCTGCGACATTCTGCAAGCCAATCGTTACTGCTTCACTGACGGCATACGGAAGATCCATTGTAAAAAGAGCCATCAGCGAGAGGAGGTCGACAGTTCTGGAATCTGATGCTTGGGATTGCAGCAAGAGCTGCCACAGGGAAGCAAAACCAAGAGAAATGTCTCATAACTGGAAATCTAATGGCATTGCCCCCACCCCGCCTCCGGTGGGAAATGTACAGTTATCCCCCCCCCCCAATCCGACGTGCATTCGTGTGACTGCAGGCGCAAGACCCTATTGACTACGCCTGTGCCTGAAGACTGACCACAGGACGTCTGATTCTCGCCCTTTGATTCTTTTTCTGGGACTTTTGAGCGAAAGCGCATACACTGAACCCTTTCGGGTTGGCATTTCACTTTGTATCGTTTTCATGTCTGCCCCTGATTCCGCATTGATCTGTTTGGCTTTCGCATTGTGTGCGGTGTCCATGACTGAATATTTATTTGGTTTGTTTGTTATCTGTGACGGTGAAACAATTCTCTTGTCAATCCCATCTTCTCTCTTAGTATGCGGCAGTTTACTACCATATGCCTGAGCTAAAAGTCTCTGTCTGCTGTGAACCTGCCGCATGGGGAAATAGAAACGCCAGAGGTGAGGATTGGTTTGTGGACCTGCTGCAGTACGTTACGTTGGGATTCCTAGATATTTGTGTTTGCCATGCTCTGTGTATTCGATACGTACTGTGTGCATGTAAAGACTGCCCCCTGGTCAACTACTAGAGGACACAAGTATGATAGAGAACAACCATCAGGGGCCTAAACTGACCTAAATTCACAAGTAGATCCAATAGCAATCAGTCAAGTACAAGGCATTTGGATTCTAAGAGATGCAAGAAGGCTCCGGACATGATGCAAAGGAGGGACAAGGTACAAGCTACGTATGTATTGTTTGTATTATTTCATGTGTATGAAGTGAAATGGAGCAGGCTGCACCCCCTCATAGCGCTAGCCTGCGGCACCCGGGCCTCAAATCTATTGTTGCGGTATGCAATGAGTTGTTCCAGGCCGGTGACACGGTATTTGCGTGACCTGGGTAGGGATTCGACCTGATACGTTCGATCACTCCTTGATGTGTGCCTAGTTGCAGAAATATAGCACTATTGCTGGTTGTCTACAATCAGAACCTTGCATTTTTCATCGCATTGTCAGCGCATTCTGCGTTTTTTTGGAAGTTAGGCACCCACCCGTCCCCTCCCTATTGAGTGGTAATTGTGGTGCACAACCCCAACGCTGCCGTTCACATGTAGGATAAGATCTGCTTCACAAGACGGCCCCTTGATGGCTCAACGGGTCTGTTGTTGTGTGGCCTGTTGTTGCATGGCACAGCGCAGTGAAGCACGGAAGCTCTGAAAGGGGTACAAATGTGGGTTCAATTATTGGAGGTTGTCCTGATCCTCACCCCAACTATTGGCCACGGCCCCTTTTGGCCCCACTGCCCTCGAACGAGAGCTAGCCCTCCCTTCCCAAGTGCCGACCTTGTGTGGACATTGTTTGCAACGAACCACTGAGCTATGTGTGTGTGTGTGCACGCGCAGTGTGCAAGGAGTGCCACTGGTCGGGGGTTATGTTGGGAAGCCTGGAGGCGAGTAAGCGGCTCGGAATTACCGGTTATTGCTGCCGAGCAGCCACTTGCTGTCGGTGCAAGGCCAGTAAGTACCAACCAGGATTCACCGCTTTACAGGGGAAAAAGAAGGAAAAAGAGCCATCCTTGGGAATGGTCCGGGTGTTAGGGGCACGTACTCTATCCTACAAGTCAAATTTGTGTACCCTGTCACACCCCTTGTCCCCCTCGATGACCAATTCAAATGCGGAGATGCTGGATTCTCCATTGGTGCTCATCCCTGCGATTGGGCCACAAATTCATTCAAAAAAAGAGTGGGACTGCATCAAGGCTTGTAAAGTGTTCTCGCAACTGTGGCTGATCAGTTCTCTTTGAGTCTGGACTCATATTGCCCCCCAACCGTTAGACGGTCAGGATCTAGTATACATTGGAGAATCCTTAGGCCATGAATTGAAGTTAATCAAGGAGCGGGACGGTATCACATTGAGAAAAGCCCTCCTTACCTCCTCCACCAAGTTGGGCGTACTTGGATGGCTCAGGACATGAGCCTACGAATGGGGGCTATGCTCGAAGAAATTGTCAACGGGCAAAGGCCACCATCCCCTTCCTCGGACTCGCTCTCCGCCCCCTCCACACAAAAAAGTTTACCGTTACTGAAAAGGGCCTTGACACCGGGCTAATAAATGCCCTGCATGCCCGCTGTCGCATGACCATCTTCTCAGTGTCACAATGCTCTCACAAGAGTAGGAGGAGGCCTTTGATTGCTGTTCTGTATCATACTAGTGCCCCCTCGGCCTTTGATGGCTGTTCTATATCATACTCGTGTCCTCTAGGCCCTTGATTGCTATCGTGTATCATACTCGTCTCCTCTAGGCCGTTGCCTGTTGTTCTATATCATACCCGTGTCCTCTAGCCCGTTGATGGTTGTTCTACATCATACTGCTGCCCTCTTGGCTCGTGATGGTTGTTCCATATTTTAGTAGTGCCCTCTAGGCCCTTGATGGGTGTTCTTTTATCAAGCACGCGTCCTCTAGGCCCTTGTTGGTTGTCCTCCATCTTACTCGTCTCCTCTAGGCCCCTAATGGTTGTTCTCTATCATGCTTGTGTCCTCTAGGCCCTTGATGGCCGTTTTATATCCTACTCATGTCCCATAGGCCCTTGATGGTTGTTCTACATCCTACTCATGTCTTCTAGGCCCGTGATGGTTGTTCTACATCATACTTGTGTCCTCTAGGCCCTTGATTGCTATCGTGTATCATACTCGTCTCCTCTAGGCCGTTGCCTGTTGTTCTATATCATACCCGTGTCCTCTAGCCCGTTGATGGTTGTTCTACATCATATTGCTGCCCTCTTGGCTCGTGATGGTTGTTCCATATTTTAGTAGTGCCCTCTAGGCCCTTGATGGGTGTTCTTTTATCATGCATGTGTCCTCTAGCCCTTGTTGGTTGTCCTCTATCATATCCTGTATCCTACTCGTGTTCACTAGGCCCTTGATGGTTGTGCTTATCATACTAGAGTCCTCTAAGCCCTTGAGGGCTGTTCTATATCATATTCGTGTCCTCTAGGCCCTTAATGGTTGTTCCCCATCATCCTCTCGCTCTTGACGGCCGTTCCGTATCATACTCATGTCCTCTAGACCCTTGATGGTTGTTCGACATCATACTGGTGTCCTCTAAGCGCTTGACAGTTGTTCCATATCACACACGTTTTCTTAGGCCCTTGATGGTTGTTCTACATCATACTCATGTCCTCTAGGCCCTTGATGGCTGTGCTTTATGATACTCGTGTCCTCTAGGCCCTTGATCGCCGTTCTATATCGTACTCATGTCCTCCAGGCCCTTGATGGCGGTTCTATATCGGACAAGCATCCTCTAGGCCCTTGGTGGCTGTTCTATTTCATACTTGTGTCCTCTAGGCCTTTGATGGCCGTTCTACATCATACTTGTGTCCTCCCGGCCCTTGATGGCTGATCCACTTCATACTCGTGTCCTCTAGGCGCTTGGACTGAAACCTGTGACCCCCCCACATGACCAACTCTTGGCCGCCGAACACAACAGTTCAAGGAAAATTGAGCAATGAATTTGGGTCCTCGGTATTCTGTTATGCCTTGTGCGTGTGCCCTGGGCATGGTCCTTGCACGGTGTGTGGCCTGCGCATGCCCTAGCCACACGCAGAGTGTGCCATGTGCTTGCCCTGTTGCGTGTGTGCAGAAAGTGCCCTATCCATCCAGCACCCTCCGCCCTGCTTTCATTTGCATTCCGGCTGTGGTGTGCCCCCCCCCCCCCCTATTATCTGGGCTTGTGGGGAGGCGAATGTCCGTGTTTTGTTGGTCCCCCAGCAACACAGGCACCTCACCTTCCCTCAAGGCACGTTTCTTGTTCGTTCCTCCAAGGCCTAGTGGACGTGAGCCTCGCAGTTTTTCGTTGCATGCATCCGGGTGCAGGAGTGCTATTCTACGGTTGGGATAGTGGCAGAAACAACCTGATGCCACCACAACCTGCATGCGCACACGAAAGCGAAGGTTCGCGTGTGGGGGTACGGGTGGAACAAGGGAGACAACAAGAGCGGCGTACTATGTTTAGGTGCACCCAGAGCGACTTATGCCTCTCTGTTGTATCTCGTTGTGCCTTTGCATGTTTGCATTGTGTTTGACCCCATCTCTTTGCTGCCTGACACACTGTGGCAATGGCGACGCCCTCTTGTGCACCAAAGGGTGCAACACCCTCCCGTGCACAGATGACTTGGCACCCTCGTGTGCACAAACTTGGCACCCTGCCCAAGAAATGCCACCACAACATTCAGCATTGGTTTATCCTTGTCTTAACTGCTCACCCTGGACACAGACTGGCTCACAGTGATTGGAACATGCGGATGAGACGGTGAGTGACAAGATTTGACAGGGAGCATCGCTGGGTCAACCTACGAACGCGAGCTGCTGGGGACAATTGGCACATAGCTGCAATTTTAAGGACAGTGTGATGCGGTGATATGGTGATCCTGGGTCCGCATCACTCGGATAGAAAGTTTCCACCAGCCCCATCGCCAATGCGATAAATGCTCACTTCTGATGTATGGCCATGTGCTGTTCCTCACCCCAACACTCGGATATGTCTGGATGTACCGCCGCTTGGTGCTTTTTACTCAGACATACATCGATGTGTGAGTTGGTGGGCATGTCGTTCCGAGGCAAGGCCCGAGATGGGCCAATGGGCCACTTGGGGAGACCCCCAGAGCCGAAGTTGAAGGGGAATGACACCCCACAAGTAAGCTCAGTGGTCCAGGTGCCCGGCAAAGCCAAGGTGGAGTCCAATGAGTGCCCCAAGATCCAGGCATTGAGGGCCAGGCTGAAGGAGAAGTACGGAGGTAGATTCCTCTGTGGAAAGCCTGTGTTCCCACCACCGGTGCGTGGACCGTACGGTGAGCCGGGTTTTCACTTGCGGGGGCGGGGGGGGTCAATAGAACCCCCAAAAAATGTGGGGGGGGGGGGTCGGGAAAAGGGCTCAATTGACAGGCACCATTAATCTGTTATTATGAACTCTGGCGCTGAAAAAAAATTTTGAGCATTAAAATTGGTCAATTTTTTGTCACCAAATATATGGCAAATGATGACTTTTCTGAACCCCCTTGACGCGCTGATTCCATAAATCCCATTTTCACTTTTTGCTGATTTTTTGGTGTGGGTCACCTCCGAGGCCCGGGGGTCAGTCTCGGTAGGATTCTGGGGGTCCTGTCAATTGAGCCCTCTTATGGGGGGGGTCCGGCCGGAGGGCTCTATCCCCCCCCCCCCCGCGCAAACCTTGGGCTAACCTGCCCCCCCCCCCCCCCCCCGCAAACGAAAACCCGCCCTCCCGTGTGTCTCTGGTTTGATACGTTTGAAGAAGCTGGGCCCTTCATTCACCGTTGTTGTGTGAAAACGCTTCTCCTTGCACGATACATTTTGGATCGCGACGACCTGGAAACACACCCTCTTCTGCTCCATACAGCCATTTTCTTGCAGGGCGGTGTTCTTCGGTGATCGTTTTTGGTGTACATACGAGCGACACATATTGCAGTGTGCGCTGTCCACGCAGGAATTGGGCATTTCCAGACCCCCAAAGCTTAGAAATCCAAGTAGTCAGCCATCAAAGGTGGTTCCCAAGACAGTGTTGTGTGTCTCTTCTCTTTGATCATCATTTGGAGCGTGTCCATAGGGGTGCGCAACATGAAGGTGTGGGTGTCAGCGGGCCCCCAATCAGGCAGGAGCCAGGAGATGAATACATTCCAATTTGGCTGGAGAAATGAACAACAATTGTTCTTCCAGAAATCCCGCGCACAGTGTGCGCACAATGCGCACATGTTGTACAGGCAAACAGCAAGCGTCTCCAGTTGAGAGCCAGAGATGGACTATTCTGTTGCTGTGCGCACCGTATGTCGATGCACACACCTCGGCACATGGGTCTTGAATTCGATGGGAGGTACATGCCTTAACCAGTTCTTGTCTGGGAAATGGTCCTCTTTGTTGGTGCTTGAGGAATCCATCGCGTTCGATTCGCACAATCCACAAGCGGAGGGTGGGTGGTCAAGCGAAGATGTCTATGCTGTGGCGATATCTCATAGGAGCAGATTTTTTCGGTGCAAGGCCCCCTTTATTTTCTTTTTTGGTCAGTGCCATCCCCTGTGCGGATTTGACCCATCTTGTTCTCTCAATAATATTGTGCGCCCTGGGCTTGCCTGATAGCCCGGCGTCCACAGGACGCCGCGCTGTGCTACTTATGAATTCGAGCATTTCCTGAATATCTGCCCTTGTGCTGTGACAGCTGTTGCTGTACTCGGTGGTATCTTTTTTACTGGTCTAAAACGAACGAGCTCCCTTTCCAACACACCGGCAATGTGGGGGCGAACCAGTGTCATACCTCGGGTATCTGCGGGGGTTGGGGGGGAGGCGGCGGTCCTTGTATGCTATCCCAGACCGCCCCCCCCCCCCTCCAGCCCCCCCTCCTTTTTGACAGATAGCTGGGGGGTGCGTCGCATCAGGACCGGGCCCAACCGTCCCCCTGTGCTCGGGTGCACATGATTCCAGGCTTTTTCCTGAGCGCTTTCTTGTCCTACCTTCGGGCTGGCTGGGACCGCACGTCTTGAAAGGCGACCAGAATAACTACCACGGGACCAAAACCAACCCGCCACTCGCGTTCCCTTCGGCTCTTCACAGGTGGTTTTGCTAGACATGTCAAAGCGTCTCTTCTCAATGATTGTCATCCTGTGCAAGGTGCTTCGTTTGGGTAGCTTAGCACCCCCGCTAGAGACGACGCCTTGCCCAATATTTTCCAGAACAAAGGCTGCATGGCAGGAGCATGCTTGTCCAGCAGAAATCAACACATATTCTTGCTACTGGCAAAACCAGTCCAGGGCTGCCGAAGTGGAAAATATCGTCGAACATGGGGACTTTGCTGCCTTGCGCTTTTTACATTTAGTGCAGGGCCGCACGTTGGTGTTCGTTGGAGACTCCGTTCTCCTTCAATTTTGGCAAAGTGTGGTTTGTAGGCTGAACAAGGAAGGGTTCAAGTACCAAATCGGTTGGTATTCCCACAGAAAGTTTCAATGTCCTTGGGGCCCACAGCATTGCCACATCGAATATGCTTGTGCTTATCATCCCATGATTTGCTACGTGAAAGATTTCTATCTTGAACTATCCCCGGAGCTATTTCGATACTTCGACCTGGGAGCTGACGATGTAGTGGTGCTAAATTTTGGTCTACATGCACATGATCCCTCGGACTTAAAGATGAAGTTGGATGTGTTCAGCCAAAAGCTCCAACTGTTGCAACCCAAGCCTGTGGTGTTCTGGGCAGAGACCCCGCCGCAACATTTCCCGGGGAACGGAAGTGGCTACTACACGGATGAGATGAGGCGACATTACCATCGGTGTGCCCCCCTTGACATGGATGTGGCACGTACGCTGGACTGGAGGAACCGCGTCGCAGAAACGGTGATGGGGAAGATTGTGCCCATCATACCGCTGTGGGACGTATCCGCTATCCACTGGAATGCCCATGTCATCCATTCCAACATAAGGGCCCTGAGCCGCGTTGATTGTACGCACTATTGCTTACCCGGTGTTCCGTTTCATTGGGCAAAGGCTTTGCTGCAAACCATGGAGACGCACCTGTTGCAACCCCCGGCAAATGGTGTGAAGCCGCGTGACGTTCTCCGAAAACTGCCTTTTGCGACTTGCATGTTGTGGAAGAACCCCCGCAAGCCCCCCAAGAAACGCCCCAAATACAATTCCCAACAGTGCAACCCTGCGCCAGACACACTCACAACCGTCAATAGCAGACACGTGAAACATTGCACAAATAGTTCCAACGGTTGAAATGGTGTCAACCAAATGTGATTTGTGTCTTCTTGAGCTCGGACTTCAAGGCGGTAGAGGTCATTCTGGGAGCGTTTCCCCGTGTGAAATTCCGGGCGCAAGAAATTGCACTGCGAGAAGACCACGACCCTGCAACAGGCACCATTTGGTTGCTTTGCATGTGCCCGCAGAAGAGTCTACGAGGACCACGTGTTCAACAGCTCGTTATGACTCAGGCGCGGCCCAGATACCGGCGGCCGGAGCTACTGGGCGGTCCGTGACACCGGAGCGCGCGGCACCCTGGGCGCCGGCAGAGCGGGCGCGCCACGGGCCGCGTCCTCCCTCCCCCCCCCCGCCCCCGGCTCCAGGCAGAGGGCACACAGCGTGAACAGGGTTGTTGCGTATTTGCCTGTCGACACAAGCAAGCTCCCGTCATTTGCTGACTTATTCAAGGGTCGTTCATGCTCAGTTCCATTACACGCCATCCGAAATTCTCATTTCCGTCCATTCTCTGCACCCACAACCAACCGCACCTCTTCTAGCCTCCCGATTGGCTTGCCCCCGACGGACCGCGTCCGCGCACCCTGGCCGCCGACGGACCCCAGACGACTGGTCCCCGCGGACCGACGCTGCCCGCTCCGGCCGGTTGACGCCCGCGGAGGTCACTCTCAAATGCATTTGGAGTCTGGCGGTGCTCGCGGTTTGCTTCGGCCCTTCACATCTGGAGACAACGTAGAATTGATGGCGTTCCTGAGTCACGATGCCCCTTGTACAGTGAGTCCCGATGAGAGATGCTTTGTGGTTTTCATATGCTGCCCACGGACTAGTTTGCCGCTGTGATTGCAGTGGGCAGCCTTGCCGAGCTCCATTGTGCGTGCGCCCCTTGTCCAAGCACCACTTTAGGCGGTAAACTCGTCAGTTTTGGAAGCATCAAATTGACGGTTCCAAATGGGGTTTTTAGATGGCCAAGGGCGGATTTTTGCCCGCGCGGCCGGCACCCCGGTCCCTGGTACGCCCTCCGGCCCCGCCCCACGGTCTCGGCCCTGTCTTTGCTGAAGCACTCCTGAATGTACGTGGAGCTCTTCGCGGGCGAGGGCCCGCCCAGGCTGCCGCACGTGCTCGCGTCCCTGGCCCCAGACCCTGCCCCTGCCCCCGCGCCGGTGCCGGTGCCGGCCGCCGCCTGCTGAACCTTGCATTGCGTGCTTTTTTTTCGCATGACAAGTAATTCACCCGTTCTCTCCTGCGGTGTATCATGTGTACTCTGCCACTTGGGTCTCTTTTGTGCCACACCACACACAACGGCGAGGTAGTGGACGTTATTGTTGTGGGCCCATCCTCCTACGGTGTCACGCACAGGCACCGCCCTTGTCCAGGCACCGCTGGGTGGTGAAGCCGTCATTTTCCGGAGGTTTCAGTGGCCGGGGCGGTGCTTGCGCAAGAGGGGGGGAGGGGGGCCAATTATTGGGCGCCACTGACGCGCAAACATGCCGCATTCAGCACAGCCCCAACACACCAACCACTGGGCTCCGCGAACGCGAAGACAACACCAGCGGGAGCACCGGCCGCAGCGGCCGACAGAAAGCAGCGACCCAACGCAACATGCGAAGGGAAGACCGGGTGACTGTCCAGGGCCCCACAAGGGAACAACAACCAGACGGAATGTCACACAGGGGGTACATGCTTCGTTTTTTTGCGATCAGTCCGTGCCCCTGCCCTTGCTCCCTCCATAACTGGCCTGCAACGTGCATCAACCTTCGAAGGCTTGGTGCTTTGGCAAAATGGAGACAGCACTTTGGGCAAACCGGCCGACCAGCACTTTGCAAACAGGAAACGGTGCATGAATTTGATGCAAAGGGCTGATGTATGGGTCCTGCATCGGAATGGTTCATCCACAAGGCAGAAGGAGACTGGTCGCGTTTCAGGCCTGCCGCTCCTATGCCAAGGGCATCGTTCTTGGAAATGTAGAAAAAAATGTGTGAAATTGGTTGGAATTGCGAGAAAAATCGGAGGAAATTAGGTCAACTTGGGCCAGTTCCCCATTTTTCCCAGTCCCATTTTCCTCATTTTTCCACAGCCTCACCACCTTCCCCTCACGGTGTCCGTGCATAATTTGCCACATTTGTCCTTCAGTGCATTTGGGCTGATGAGGTCGCCTGTTGGCGGCGAACTGCACACTTTCCTCATGGAGTTGACGCTCAGAGTGACGTTCAGCCAGTGCGTGTCTAGCTGAGGCTGCTTTCTTGCTTCGCTGATTGGGCACTGAGGGCATAGAAGCACGAGTTGTGTCGTAGCAACTCGAAGTATTGCATTTCACCACGCTGGAATGGGGACAGCAGTGTTCTCTGCCCTGAGCGAACCGTGATCTGCTGAGATACCACGTTGTGCCTCAGACGTACATCCTCAGGTGGTCTCCCCACCTTAGTACCAGAGCGCTCAAATGAGGCTTAACTTCCGAAACCGGAAGTCATCGCTGAACAGCAGCAGGGTAGTGGCCAGACAAAGGAGCCGTACCCAGTACAGGTTTGACACTTATCCCGCACTGATATTTCCCCTGCGTCCTCACTTTCCCCATCTTGCTCTTCTCGTAGTAGGCTTCATGGTTGTTTGATTTTGTATGTTGCGGGATTCGGGCCCGTTCCCAGTAGCAGTTACTAACGGAGTCAACTCTTCTTCCGCGATATATGAGATCTGCTGAGATACCACATTGCGACTCAGAGGTACGTGACCAACTGTACCTGAATGTTATGCCCCCTCCCTCTCTGGTGCTGATAGTGTATGAAATGCAACCTGCTGATTCACCTCGGCCTTCGATCTTCACACCGCTGTCCTTTGCAGCCTACAGTCATTGTGCCTCACGCACACTGGGAAGCCTGCGGGCATGACAGTCTCCCACTGCATAACCTGGTTTCAGACTCAGCTAATCCTCACTACCTGTCAGACCCGACCGTCCAGCAGGCGCTTCCCCACAGGTGAACATACCCCCTAACCCTAACCCTAACCCTACCACTCCAGAAGCACAAAAACAAGAGGCAGGTGGTTGTTATGTGCCCTCACAGGGGAATAGACCACTGGAACTCTCCGACGCCTCATGCACCGTGCGGCAGCAGGTCACGGCCCATGGGAGGGACTGGTTTGGATGGTGCTGGCCGAAGGGCGCCGACAATGGTCGCCCTCTGTTACCCAAAAGCACAGAGTTGTGAAACAGGGTAAGTCTGAGGGTGGTCGCGTGCCTGGGAGTGTACAGGCTCTGCAGTGGCATGGGTTGCTTGGGTACAGTCTCTTCCGGTGCAGGCGTCTGTCATGGCATCCCCTCTGGGAATCGAACTAGGACTTGCTGAGCACATGGCCTGCACGCTAGCCACTATCAGGGGACCCCGGGAAAGGGGGCTTGTGTGGTCAATGCAAATGGCAGTCTGAAGACCGAAGGTGCCCCTGAAACTGGGCCTCAAAGGGGCCCTGAAACACGGAAGGCACGCTTTCCACGTTGTATGGCAAACAATGGCATTCGGCAAGGCACAGGATGCCACAGATCGGACAACCTCAGGGGCGGTCTTCGTGCAAGAACGAAGCCAAGATCAGGGGCCGGTATTCCGGCTGCACAACCCCTGGCATCTCACGGCCATGCCCCGGTGACCGTGGATTGTGGTGACGTATGCTCTTTGGAAGAAATTGCTCATCTCTTTTGGCGTAAATCACCTCGAAGAGAGGTTGTTAGATCAAGCGCAGGCGCGGGCGTCATATACCCCCCTTTTTTGGGGTCATTCGCGTAGCATACCCCAAGGCATGATATTGGATGTCCAACCCCTTGTAAAATCATTATTTTGCCCAATAAGAGCATCCCCCAATGGATTTTTTGATTTTGAGGCCTCTACCCCCTAAAACTGGATATCACTTTTTTGAGGGGGGGGGTGGGGGGGGGGGGTCAAAAGTTTTTGCTTAATAGGCTACAAGCAGTGGGGACGAATGGCGTTGGTAACACGCCCAGTGGTCCAATGGTAAAGCAGCCGACGCCGGGTTTCCCGGCGTCGGTTCGAATCCTGGTTTGGTGAATTTTAGCGCCGCCGGCGGCGGCGGCGGCGGCGGCGGCGGCAAAGTGGGCAGAATGGGGTTCGGACCGCCGACGACACTCATGCCGGTCGGCTGCGTTACCACTCGGCCACTACTTGTATTGTGTCGCAGGGCCTCCCTGCTGCTTGGGGCTGCATCTGCCACTGACAAAAAACCCAAACGGTGTGTATCTGTCTGACTGCCTGCTTGCTGGCTCAGGGACTGATTGGCTGACTGTCAACCTCTCTTCGAGGTGCACTGCCGAAGGCAATAGAATTTGGTAGTGATTCATCTTTGGGGGGCTCTCTATGGGTCTATTTCCTTGTTCGCATTTTAGACACCACAATATGTTTGCAGCGCACAATATCCTGCATTACACGTGGTCCACGGGCAACTTTGTGTCATTTGTGCTTATGGTTCCTGGGCTCGAGGAGGGAGTAATGTTTGGGGTTAGAGCATTGCAGGGGGCGTGCCGTGCACACCCAAAAGAATGCAGTGCGCAAGGGCTTTTTTTTACTTTTTGCAGCCCGTGTTGATGCTGTCGTGCAGGGATTAACCTTTTTCTGATGCGGTTTGGGCCGATCCCCATTGTGTGATACAAACAGTGCGCTACATGGTATTATTCCCTTTTGGTGGCCATGGGACAGCATGTGTGCCCTATCATGTCACTAGAGGATGTACAAAATTGCTGTATAGCATCCAAAAGACGAGCCAGAGCACGCTCTTTCTCAGAAAAGCAATCCTCCAATCCATCCTGAGAGGCATCAAGGGACACCAACCGAATATCAGCATCGGTGGTTACAAAATGTAACATGTTGAAAAAACACTGATTATTTGCACCACCTTGCTGCCAAAACAACCAGAAATATCCCGTTTGAGGCAATCGGCAAGATGTGGGGACCTCTGGTGCCATAGCAATTTGTTTCAACAATACATGGACAAAAACCTCACCTGAAAGGAATGTGAGTGTGCGAGGCCTCATGCACTAGGGCATGGTACACTTTTCGGAGGTAAGAGTTGTTAAGAGGTCACCTAGTTTAGAAAGAGGTAAGTCCGACTCAGACTCTTCAAACTGACCCCATCCCCCCAACCCCCTGCCAAAGCCAACGCCTCACCCCAACCACGAGGGCCAACCACAGCCCCGAAGACCAAAAGACCACCCTCACCCCCAAGGAGAATAGGCGGGGAGACAAGCCCATCGACCCCATCGTCGAGAAAGTGGCCCACGTTCCCTACCCACAGAGGATGGAAATGGGCACCATCTAGGGTGTCCATCGTAGCAAGGCAGAGGTTGTCTAGGTTAAATATCCAAGCAACTCCAACCTCTGCAAGGTGGCTTGGGAGCTCGTCTTCTCCACACCCAAGGCGGCAAAGGAGCATCTAGGCGAGAAGCGCATGTGAAAGCCCCGGATGGACTTAAAGACTGACCCCAAGACTAGCCTCCTACTGGATTCCAAAGTAGAAGTCGACCCTATTTTTGCCAACGCACCCCTTCACGTTATACAACAAAGTGCCCCAATGTAGGATCCCAGTGCGGGGTCCCAAGAGGTATGAAAGGCGGCGTAAAGGTGCCACAACGTGTAGCAATGGAAGAAAACTGGCAATGGTGGCAATGTAGCCTAAGCAACTATACAAGTATTTTTTGTCTTACTGTGCATTTTGGGAAGTTTTTTACGGACAGTTATTTTCAACACGTCACAGATGATATTTGAAAGGTTAGCATTAATGCCGGGGCTTGATTAATTTGTAATATTTGAAAACGTCATTCAAATGGTCAGTCAAAAATTAACTTTGGAGACCGTTTTAATAGCTTTGCACATTCACACCGGTGAACTCCACCGCCCAACCCCCACATGAAAATGAAACTTGAAGCCATAAGGCAAACAATGGGGGACAGCAAATTTCTTTACTAACTTTTTAACCCTCATTAAAAAATGGTTAGCTCTGGTGAAGCCGTACCCAGAACCTATGGCCCATGGCCCGGAGGCCTGTGAGCCGTCACACCCGTGCGGAAGCCGTTGACACCAGCTGTCAGCGGGATATCCCTGTTCTCTAATCCGCGAAATCTGGAATCCGATTTCTAACCATTAAGTCGATGTAGAATTACCATAATTTTATTGTCTTGGTCGATTTTTGGTCAGAAATCGGTGAAATACCCGTGAAATCGCCGCCTGTTGTCGCCTGCTTGCGCGCCTTCGTCGCTTCTCCGTGGCGAGTTTTGTGATGGATTTTTCTCGAGTACCTTTGAGGTTCTAAAGGAACTCAAGGGCTGGATCTAGAGGGTTTTTATTGTACTTTCATCTGGTGTGTTCGCCAGAATTTTTCGCCGTTGCGCCTGAGAGAAAATCAGCGCGAAACCCATAGGCTGCCTAAAACATCCCTATTACCCTCTTCCCTATTCAAGGTGATATGCCCATGTGATAGGGGCATGGATGAAAGGCATAGGGGGGGAATGTAGGGTTCCGTCCAAACTCATGGTCCTTGAGAACCATGAGTTCGAGCGATTGACGGAAAAGCTTGCGCGCTGATTTTCTCTCAGGCGCAACGGCGAAAAATTCTGGCGAACACACCAGATGAAAGTACAATAAAAACCCTCTAGATCCAGCCCTTGAGTTCCTTTAGAACCTCAAAGGTACTCGAGAAAAATCCATCACAAAACTCGCCACGGAGAAGCGACGAAGGCGCGCAAGCAGGCGACAACAGGCGGCGATTTCACGGGTATTTCACCGATTTCTGACCAAAAATCGACCAAGACAATAAAATTATGGTAATTCTACATCGACTTAATGGTTAGAAATCGGATTCCAGATTTCGCGGATTAGAGAACAGGGATATCCCGCTGACAGCTGGTGTCAACGGCTTCCGCACGGGTGTGACGGCTCACAGGCCTCCGGGCCATGGGCCATAGGTTCTGGGTACGGCTTCACCAGAGCTAACCATTTTTTAATGAGGGTTAAAAAGTTAGTAAAGAAATTTGCTGTCCCCCATTGTTTGCCTTATGGCTTCAAGTTTCATTTTCATGTGGGGGTTGGGCGGTGGAGTTCACCGGTGTGAATGTGCAAAGCTATTAAAACGGTCTCCAAAGTTAATTTTTGACTGACCATTTGAATGACGTTTTCAAATATTACAAATTAATCAAGCCCCGGCATTAATGCTAACCTTTCAAATATCATCTGTGACGTGTTGAAAATAACTGTCCGTAAAAAACTTCCCAAAATGCACAGTAAGACAAAAAATACTTGTATAGTTGCTTAGGCTACATTGCCACCATTGCCAGTTTTCTTCCATTGCTACACGTTGTGGCACCTTTACGCCGCCTTTCATACCTCTTGGGACCCCGCACTGGGATCCTACATTGGGGCACTTTGTTGTATAACGTGAAGGGGTGCGTTGGCAAAAATAGGGTCGACTTCTACTTTGGAATCCAGTAGGAGGCTAGTCTTGGGGTCAGTCTTTAAGTCCATCCGGGGCTTTCACATGCGCTTCTCGCCTAGATGCTCCTTTGCCGCCTTGGGTGTGGAGAAGACGAGCTCCCAAGCCACCTTGCAGAGGTTGGAGTTGCTTGGATATTTAACCTAGACAACCTCTGCCTTGCTACGATGGACACCCTAGATGGTGCCCATTTCCATCCTCTGTGGGTAGGGAACGTGGGCCACTTTCTCGACGATGGGGTCGATGGGCTTGTCTCCCCGCCTATTCTCCTTGGGGGTGAGGGTGGTCTTTTGGTCTTCGGGGCTGTGGTTGGCCCTCGTGGTTGGGGTGAGGCGTTGGCTTTGGCAGGGGGTTGGGGGGATGGGGTCAGTTTGAAGAGTCTGAGTCGGACTTACCTCTTTCTAAACTAGGTGACCTCTTAACAACTCTTACCTCCGAAAAGTGTACCATGCCCTAGTGCATGAGGCCTCGCACACTCACATTCCTTTCAGGTGAGGTTTTTGTCCATGTATTGTTGAAACAAATTGCTATGGCACCAGAGGTCCCCACATCTTGCCGATTGCCTCAAACGGGATATTTCTGGTTGTTTTGGCAGCAAGGTGGTGCAAATAATCAGTGTTTTTTCAACATGTTACATTTTGTAACCACCGATGCTGATATTCGGTTGGTGTCCCTTGATGCCTCTCAGGATGGATTGGAGGATTGCTTTTCTGAGAAAGAGCGTGCTCTGGCTCGTCTTTTGGATGCTATACAGCAATTTTGTACATCCTCTAGTGACATGATAGGGCACACATGCTGTCCCATGGCCACCAAAAGGGAATAATACCATGTAGCGCACTGTTTGTATCACACAATGGGGATCGGCCCAAACCGCATCAGAAAAAGGTTAATCCCTGCACGACAGCATCAACACGGGCTGCAAAAAGTAAAAAAAAGCCCTTGCGCACTGCATTCTTTTGGGTGTGCACGGCACGCCCCCTGCAATGCTCTAACCCCAAACATTACTCCCTCCTCGAGCCCAGGAACCATAAGCACAAATGACACAAAGTTGCCCGTGGACCACGTGTAATGCAGGATATTGTGCGCTGCAAACATATTGTGGTGTCTAAAATGCGAACAAGGAAATAGACCCATAGAGAGCCCCCCAAAGATGAATCACTACCAAATTCTATTGCCTTCGGCAGTGCACCTCGAAGAGAGGTTGACAGTCAGCCAATCAGTCCCTGAGCCAGCAAGCAGGCAGTCAGACAGATACACACCGTTTGGGTTTTTTGTCAGTGGCAGATGCAGCCCCAAGCAGCAGGGAGGCCCTGCGACACAATACAAGTAGTGGCCGAGTGGTAACGCAGCCGACCGGCATGAGTGTCGTCGGCGGTCCGAACCCCATTCTGCCCACTTTGCCGCCGCCGGCGGCGGCGGCGGCGGCGGCGGCGGCAAAGTGGGCAGAATGGGGTTCGGACCGCCGACGACACTCATGCCGGTCGGCTGCTTTACCACTCGGCCACTACTTGTATTGTGTCGCAGGGCCTCCCTGCTGCTTGGGGCTGCATCTGCCACTGACAAAAAACCCAAACGGTGTGTATCTGTCTGACTGCCTGCTTGCTGGCTCAGGGACTGATTGGCTGACTGTCAACCTCTCTTCGAGGTGCACTGCCGAAGGCAATAGAATTTGGTAGTGATTCATCTTTGGGGGGCTCTCTATGGGTCTATTTCCTTGTTCGCATTTTAGACACCACAATATGTTTGCAGCGCACAGTATCCTGCATTACACGTGGTCCACGGGCAACTTTGTGTCATTTGTGCTTATGGTTCCTGGGCTCGAGGAGGGAGTAATGTTTGGGGTTAGAGCATTGCAGGGGGCGTGCCGTGCACACCCAAAAGAATGCAGTGCGCAAGGGCTTTTTTTTACTTTTTGCAGCCCGTGTTGATGCTGTCGTGCAGGGATTAACCTTTTTCTGATGCGGTTTGGGCCGATCCCCATTGTGTGATACAAACAGTGCGCTACATGGTATTATTCCCTTTTGGTGGCCATGGGACAGCATGTCTGCCCTATCATGTCACTAGAGGATGTACAAAATTGCTGTATAGCATCCAAAAGACGAGCCAGAGCACGCTCTTTCTCAGAAAAGCAATCCTCCAATCCATCCTGAGAGGCATCAAGGGACACCAACCGAATATCAGCATCGGTGGTTACAAAATGTAACATGTTGAAAAAACACTGATTATTTGCACCACCTTGCTGCCAAAACAACCAGAAATATCCCGTTTGAGGCAATCGGCAAGATGTGGGGACCTCTGGTGCCATAGCAATTTGTTTCAACAATACATGGACAAAAACCTCACCTGAAAGGAATGTGAGTGTGCGAGGCCTCATGCACTAGGGCATGGTACACTTTTCGGAGGTAAGAGTTGTTAAGAGGTCACCTAGTTTAGAAAGAGGTAAGTCCGACTCAGACTCTTCAAACTGACCCCATCCCCCCAACCCCCTGCCAAAGCCAACGCCTCACCCCAACCACGAGGGCCAACCACAGCCCCGAAGACCAAAAGACCACCCTCACCCCCAAGGAGAATAGGCGGGGAGACAAGCCCATCGACCCCATCGTCGAGAAAGTGGCCCACGTTCCCTACCCACAGAGGATGGAAATGGGCACCATCTAGGGTGTCCATCGTAGCAAGGCAGAGGTTGTCTAGGTTAAATATCCAAGCAACTCCAACCTCTGCAAGGTGGCTTGGGAGCTCGTCTTCTCCACACCCAAGGCGGCAAAGGAGCATCTAGGCGAGAAGCGCATGTGAAAGCCCCGGATGGACTTAAAGACTGACCCCAAGACTAGCCTCCTACTGGATTCCAAAGTAGAAGTCGACCCTATTTTTGCCAACGCACCCCTTCACGTTATACAACAAAGTGCCCCAATGTAGGATCCCAGTGCGGGGTCCCAAGAGGGTTTGAAAGGCGGCGTAAAGGTGCCACAACGTGTAGCAATGGAAGAAAACTGGCAATGGTGGCAATGTAGCCTAAGCAACTATACAAGTATTTTTTGTCTTACTGTGCATTTTGGGAAGTTTTTTACGGACAGTTATTTTCAACACGTCACAGATGATATTTGAAAGGTTAGCATTAATGCCGGGGCTTGATTAATTTGTAATATTTGAAAACGTCATTCAAATGGTCAGTCAAAAATTAACTTTGGAGACCGTTTTAATAGCTTTGCACATTCACACCGGTGAACTCCACCGCCCAACCCCCACATGAAAATGAAACTTGAAGCCATAAGGCAAACAATGGGGGACAGCAAATTTCTTTACTAACTTTTTAACCCTCATTAAAAAATGGTTAGCTCTGGTGAAGCCGTACCCAGAACCTATGGCCCATGGCCCGGAGGCCTGTGAGCCGTCACACCCGTGCGGAAGCCGTTGACACCAGCTGTCAGCGGGATATCCCTGTTCTCTAATCCGCGAAATCTGGAATCCGATTTCTAACCATTAAGTCGATGTAGAATTACCATAATTTTATTGTCTTGGTCGATTTTTGGTCAGAAATCGGTGAAATACCCGTGAAATCGCCGCCTGTTGTCGCCTGCTTGCGCGCCTTCGTCGCTTCTCCGTGGCGAGTTTTGTGATGGATTTTTCTCGAGTACCTTTGAGGTTCTAAAGGAACTCAAGGGCTGGATCTAGAGGGTTTTTATTGTACTTTCATCTGGTGTGTTCGCCAGAATTTTTCGCCGTTGCGCCTGAGAGAAAATCAGCGCGCAAGCTTTTCCGTCAATCGCTCGAACTCATGGTTCTCAAGGACCATGAGTTTGGACGGAACCCTACATTCCCCCCCTATGCCTTTCATCCATGCCCCTATCACATGGGCATATCACCTTGAATAGGGAAGAGGGTAATAGGGATGTTTTAGGCAGCCTATGGGTTTCGCAAACCCAAGTCGTTTGCGTGCGCAAACGCTAACTTTGTGGCCTTGTGAGCATGAACGTTGCTCACAAGACCAAAAGCCCTAGGCCATTTTTGATTTTCGAGCCAACTCAACGATGGCTCCACGCAGTTCAATGCGTACCAAAACTCTATTTTCGAAAAAGGGCAAGTTTTGGTCGAAAATTAGGCCAAAATGGCCAATCCCCCGAGGCTCGTACTCGAAGCCTATGGGGAGTTGAGCCTTGAACCAAGGCAATATGTAAAGTAAAGACCACGAAGGACATCGTGGATGGCTTGGTTGATTTTTACAACCTTGTCTTCTATTTTATATAATGTCGCCTTGTGAGCACGCGTGCCATACTGCCTCTTTGCACACGCGCTCATATGCAAGCACTAATGACATGAGTGGGCGGAGACAATCTAACCATAGTGGGCATATTTGAAGGCACCTACTGTGGGCCTACTCCAAAAATGTTTGCTCATATTTTTGTTCCTCAATGACCCAAAGATATGTACATACCAATATCGCCGATATATGCACTTTTTCCCATAAATAGTGTGCTTCAAGGATTGAGGTGTTAAAAATGTTTCCATTATGCTTTGAACCTCAACCCTTGCTGCAAAAGGGAAGCAAAGCTTCGGTTTGCATCCATGCAAAAGCCCGAGGCTCCTTTCTCTTGTGATACGAAGATACGATTTTTCGAGTGATCACTTTTGGGTGAATTTTGGCCGTTTTGCCCAGAATGGCCACAAACCCCTTCTCCCTCTGATTTCACCCCCGAGGTTGCGTGCGCCACTTGACCAAGGGTAAGGGCAATTCGGAGAGGGCACATAAACCCACATCGAATGGGGTGTTTCCCCATGTGGCCTCTCCTCTCGAAGGGAGAGTTGTGAGTCACCCAATTTGGGGTATGTTGCCATTGTGCCCCATGTGTGTGTCACTTTCCCTCAATAGGGAAAATAGCTAGAGGCGACCATGAGGGTTGGCAAGCAACATATATTGGGACCTAAGTCCCATGTGTCTATAGCATCTTTGACTGAAAGGATCCTCGCCGTGGCCATGGAGATATGGAATCATGAGTGCGGGCCATTTTGGCCAAGTTTCGCTGTTTTTGCCATTGTATGCCATATTGGAACTACCATATCTCCATGGGGCACGGGATCCAGCTAGAAAGGAGGAGCGAGTATTGTAGCATATGACCAAGGGTTGAACACCATTGAGTTTCATATTTGCTCCTTCGGCTCATCCGGAGTTATTCAACTTTTGGTGCGATCCATGATCCCCCCCTTTGCACCGCATGTTGCTGTCTGCCCCGTCCGTGTGGTCATCCCCTCGGTGAACAGTAAGCAGCCAGCGTGACAGCAAACCATAACCCAGGGCATGGGACCAAAGGGGATATCAAGGGTCGTGAATCAAGGCTTGGCGCGACGAGAGCGCCAAGGTTTCCTACCCTGGCCGGTCGCCCGAGACGACCGATTTTGCCATTTTGGCATTTGTGGACCCAGTTTGGATCATCACCACGCCAAGGGCCATGGGGATCCTTGAGAGCCAAGTACATGTGAGTCTCCGTTGGACACCCAGTGGATCGCATATGGAATGGCGAATCCGATCTCCAAGCCGGCGTGGAGATATACCATTGAGGACACCCCCGATCTTGGCTCATTTTGAGCAGCCAAAATGACCCCCTTTTGGGACCCCAATTTCACCCCCCCGTGTGGTCAATTGGCGGCCCCATATCTCTGTGCCCGTGGGGACCCCGGACCTAATTTCAAGTCGTGCACTCAGATGTAGGTCCTAGATCCTGCCTCCTATCCTCTGAGCCATTGGCCTCGCCCCCGCCGGGCGAGCCACCCGTGGGGATGACTCCAATTTGGATGATTTTGGCATCATGACCCCACATGGCGAAACCGTGGCGCCCTGATGCTGGGGACTCAGAGGGAGCCAGGTTGAGTGAGGGCTCTAGAGAGTTCGTCCTTGAAGGGCATAGGGTCAGTTGCCTTGTCCCCACCTCTGGCTGGTCCGGACGAGGGGTCAATTTTGGAGTTTTTCGAGCTAATATCAGTTTGGGCTGAAACAGCCCACTTTCAGCTACCAACTCCTAGGGGATAATGGCGGGGCCTTATCTCTGGCTCAAAGGGGAGTTGGGACCTGCCGTTAAGGGAGCATATGGAGCCACTGTTGGTTGGCCTTGGAGCCCCTTGGTTCCCAGGAACTGGCCTGTGGCTGGGCGGGACACCCTCCCCTATTGGCAGGGTTTCAGGGTCCGGACTGGGCAGGGCATGGGTTGTGTTTGAGCCCCCGCCCCTGCCAGCTACTGAGAGGGTCGGACCTGGGATTGGGATATGAATTGGGACTGAGTGTCTATTGTCCTGTGATGCCCTTACCCGAGTCCAGTCCTAACCCCATGTGTACATATCCTGATGTGTTGCTGTACATACTTTTGTTCCCTTGTTTCAGAGTGGCAAGGATCCTGAAACGCTTTGTCACATGACACGAGCATGAGGATGCCCTTGTGAGCGCAGTGCTTTGCCTGCCTGCTTGCTTGTGCGTGTCCGCCGCAGCGTCCGGTGGCCAGGCCCCCGACGGGAACGCATCAAAAGCGTCTCACCGCCGCGGGGTTCCCCATCCCTCGCGTGCCACTTTGGGCCACCTGAACCCCGAGCACCACGGGCTTCGCAGCGCCGCCCGGAGCATCGCCCCGAGCGTCAGCAATAGCGCCGAGTCCGTGAAGGAGGTGTAGCGACCGGAACTCCGACATCAGCGAGTTCCTTCGGCCGACCAGTACCGGCCGCACTCCCAGCTGCATCACCCACCTCCACAACCACCATCGGGCGTCTGGGTCCCAGCCCTGTAGATAGGGTGGTCCGCAACAACCGCTTCAACAGCCACCCCCAGGACTAGTCCATCGAGGGGAACGAGCGCCGATGGTGAACTGGCAGGAGGTGGGCAAGACGTGGCCGCTGCCCCACCCCCATGCTGTGTACCTACTGCGTGGGTTGGTATGGGGGCAGCACTACCGCCACAGCAACCCCCGGTGCGAAGGCGGCATGCCCGGGAGCTTCGAGCTCCGCGAGGATATGGGCGCAGACCGCCTGCAGGCAGTGGAAGACTGGCTGCGGGTGGAAGGATACGCCTACCGCTTCGTCCAGAAGCGCTGGAGGGTCTGGACCCGCCCGGACAGGCCCGGCGAAGGGCTGCGCCTCGACGGGATTGATGAGGACGAGAACCCCAACGAGTACCCGTCGGGCGCCACGATCAACATCTCTATATGGAACATGATCGAGAAGAAGTTCCCGGAACCAGGGAACGAGCGTACGCTGCAGAGCAGCAACAGCAGCGCGACCCTGGGAAGGAGAAGCGATCCGCCGGGGACAAGAAGCGGGACAAGAAATGGCGAGAGTACCAGGAATCCCTGGCCGCCGAAGCCGCCCAAGCCGCGGAGAACGAGACCAAGGGCGGAACCCCAGCCCCCAGCCTCCAGCCCCAACGGGCCAGTGGCGGTCACCACCCCGGCCGCACCAGCCTTGGCGACTTCCTTGAGGTGGCCAAGAAGGCCAAGGCCAAGCCCCGTCAGCTGCACCTGAGGAAGTCAGGCCCCAGCAGCGACGTGGAGTCGGCCCACCGTGGGAGGATGCCGGCCGACCAGGCCAGCTCCAGCAGCAGCGTCGCTCCCGACCAAAGAAACGTGGCCCGCGCCTGCGAGCGCGCCTGTGGGGTGCCCTGCAACCTTCGGGTTGCCCGGCAACGGGCCACACAGCAGAACGCTGCCGTGGAGGGCGCCGTCGGCATCGCCCAGGAGGAGGCTGCAGATTGGGGCAGAGGCATGGCCTTCCATGCCTCCACCGTGGCGGCCATTGCGGCCGGACTCACGGCTGCAGCCGCCCAGGAGGCAGCGACTGCCCGGGTCAGGGGTGAGGTGGCGGCAGCCACCCAGGAAGCCCGCCTGGCCCAGGAGGCCATTGTCCGTAAGGAGGCCGAGGTGAAAGCGCTGGAAGAGGCGCTTGCCCAAGAGAGGGCAAGGAAGGAGGCGGAGGAAAGGGCCCACGCCAAAGCAACGGCCAAGGCCCAAGCGGACGCCGCAAGGAAAGATGCCATCGAGGCCGCGCAACAGAAGGTCGCTGAGGAGAGGGCCAGGACGGAGGCGGAGCTGGCAGCATTGGAAGCGGAGAAGGTTCGGCTGCAGCGGGCTCGGGAAGCTGAGGCTGCCCGTGCCCGGGAGGAGGCCGAAAGGCGAGCTGCCACAGCCACAGCCGCCGCAATGGAGGAGGCGGAGGCCCAGCTCCAGCGCGAGACACCCCCGGGAGGATCCCGAGTGGAGACCCTTCGAAAGCTCTTCGAAGGGGACGCCTCCTCCAAGATGACGCTGGATCTGGAGGAGGTCGACACGGGCAGCAGTGGGGACAGTGGCCCCACCGCCTACCGACGAAGGAGGGGTAAGGGGAAGACCCCCGAGAGGACACGGAGGCCAGCAAGCGGACACCCCCACGACTCCGACCCCCTCTTCACCGCCAGCGACGGGGATGGACGAGACCGCCGACATCGCCGAGGAGTGGCTGGAGGAGGAGGCGGAGATGTCCCCATGGAGCCGGAGGGTGAGGGTGAGAATCTCCCTCCTCCCTACCGGAGCTCGGAGTCCACCGAGTGCGAGACCGAGACGGCTAGGTGGGGCGACATGGACGAGGATGATGACATGGACTTCGGCTACACTGAGAAGCCCCCATCCTCGGACCCACCGAGGGGACCCGGCGGAGGCCCACCGGAACCCCCTGGCGGAGGACCATCAGGACCCCCTGGAGGACGCCCACCAGGTGGACCCCCCGGAGGCGGACCTCCGGGCGGGGGAGGACCCCCTGGACCGGGCGGACCCGGCAGAGGCCCTCCTGGAGGACCCCCTGGGGACCCTGACGGCCCACCAGAAGAGGGTGACCCGGAGGCCACTTGGCGGTGGATCGTCCACCTCTGCAGGACCCTCGAGCGTGAGGTACACACAGGCAAAGGCGAGATCATCCGCACCGCCAGGATCGCCGCGGGCGCACAGAAGGAGCTGGACATCGCCAAGACGGGGATGGTCAAGATCGCCAAGGTTGCCACTGCTGCCCAGAGGGAGCTGGACATCGCCAGGGGCGAGACCAGGCTGCTGAACAAGGTCATCAACGGCCTGCAGCAGAGGTTGGACGAGCTGGAAGGCCGTGGGAGCGTTGGCAGCGACCACCCACCCCTGGAGTCCGGCTCGTCGGACGACGGCTGGGGACCTGGACCAGGTCCAGCCAGAGCCCACGCCCCTGGCGGAGCCCCCAGGAGTCGCCCCAGCGCCAGTGCCCCCTCTCTCAGCGCCCCCTCTCATCACAGCGCGGGCCGCCGTAACGAGCGTATGCCGCCCAGCAGTGGGAGTGAGGATTGGCGTGACGAGTGGCTCAGTGCGGAGTACCACAACCGCCGTGCTCCACCGCGGACACCGGTATGCCGCCGACACCCCGCACCAGCCCAAGAGCCAATCCCAATTGCTGGTGGGCGATACGGTGGACTCAGAGATGAGGTCCCTGGAGGCGACGTGGAGTTGGATGTCGGCGGAGGCGAGGAAGATCTGGAGGAGTTCGGCATTACCCCGCCGCGTGGTGTACAACGGGAGGCCGCTGAACGCAGCCGCCGGCGCCGTGATGAGGAGGTGTACATGGAGGGAGTACGGCGCGAACATCTAGGTTCGGCGTGCATGGAGGAACCACGGCGTAGCCACATGGATGCCGCGGAGGAGATTGAAGTGGCAGCCATGGGAGTCCGTGGGGGACGCCGATGGGAACCTCTGTCGACCTCGCGGCCGGCGTTCATGGTCTCTAAGGCCGCGGATGCCGCCGTGTGGGAAGACCTGAAGGACATCAAGCCCCCCACGTACGATGGCAACCCCCTCAACCTCGACCGCTTCTTGGAGAAGCTGGACGATTGGGGGATGACCGTCACTAAAGACATGGATCCCGCAGAGGCGGAGAAATATGTCTTCAAACGGTTCAGGTACCGCCTGCCGGAGGTGCTCCAAGAGGTATACTTCGTGGCGACCAAGGAGGGGAAAATCAAGACCCTCAAGGAAGCCAAGAAGTGGCTCAACGAGCAGGAGCGGGTGGACGCTCCGCAGGTGGCTGCCAAGCGGTAGAAGGCCATCAAGCTTCAGCATGATGGTCGGGAGATCCGCCTACGAGATTGGCGGGACTTCCGGGGGCAATACACCCTCTTCCGCCGCAACCCGGAGGACTGGAATGAGGGTGACGAGCAGGCCCGCCTGCTCTCCATGCTGCCGGAAGCATGGATCAAGAGAGTCACCAAGGAGGAAGCCAAAAGGGCCAAGTCCAACCACACGGTCAAGATGATGCTCTCCAAGGAGTATCATACGAACGTGGTGGCTTGGACAAAGAAGAACGTGACCCGGGATGTCAAACGGCATCCCCTGCGGAACGCCCTCCTCATCACCGTCACGGGCAATCGCAAGAAGACCGCGATGTGTCGCCTTGATGAGTGTGACGTGGGCGGCCAGACCATCCGTCTGCAGGCCATCCCAGCGCGGATGAGTTGCGACGAGGTCCTGGAGTGGGTTGGAGAGGAGGTACTCAGGGAGTACCGGAACCTCCACCACACCCGCGGGTTGAGGCCCGGCGACCGTGACGTCAACTACCTTGGCGAGGGGTCTGGCGGGGAAGCTGCCATGGACCCAGCGGGAGCCGATGGCGATGAGGCTCTCGACGACGATGACGACGACGATGAGCCCGCCGAAAGGGCCGTTTGTGCCTTCATGGCCAACAACCTGAACGCGGGGAGCAACCAGGGAAACTGGAAGCCCCTTCAGAAGGGTTGGAAGAAGAAGGAGAAGAAGGAGCCGCGCCGCATAGGCGACCCTCTGCTGTCCTTTGGGGAGTTCATACGAGCTCACCCTCAGGGCTGTTTCGTGTGTTATGGGAGGAACAAAGGGTTCAACCATGACCACTGGACATGCCCCATCCACAAGGCCGACACGGAGGCCTACAAGAAGGTGCACGGGTCGAAGAAGCGTGCATCCGCGGGTATCCGGGAGACCAAGGTGGAGGTCAACAAGGACGAGCTCTCCAAGCTGATGTCGGTGGGGACCGAGTTGCCCAAGGAGATCCAGGAGATCAAGAGGTCCTGGGTTCCCAAGTCGGATGACAAGAACAAGGACAAGGACAAGAAGGGTAAGAAAGGCGGAAAGAAGAAGGGTGTCAACGAGGTTGATGCGGAGGAGAGTACCCCTACTACCACAAGCGACGCCACTTAGCGGAGCCCCTGCAGCCAAGGGCCCCAGCTAGGGCGGTCGCAGGATGGTGTCGCAGGAAGCGCCACACCATTCCAGGTGGGAGACAACGAGCACAAAGGGATTGCCGCGGGCGGAAGGCCCGGTCCGGCACCCAAGATGAAAGACAGTCGCAGTGGCAGGGTGAGCGCAAGTGAAGGCACGAACCCTTGCACCCGTCCATCCTTCGCGACCAAGAATGTATTTAATGTGCTTCAAGATCTATCCGAGAGTATCGGAGGATCACCCGGACCGCAGCTGGATGCTGCAGATGGGCAGCCTGAGCCCATTGTCCACGACCTGCACCAGTCGCTTATTGAGCTTCTGGAACGGCCAGAGATCCTGAGCTTGCACGCCGTGCGCCGTGTGGGGCGTGAGCGGCAGTTGCACCTTAAGGTCCGTGCCTTATGCGGGGAAGTGGAGAAGGTCTTCGACGTGTTGGTCGACACGGGAGCTCAGGTCAGCTTGGTCAAGGCTGGCTTACTTCCGGCAGAGTGCTTGACCGACAGTCGGAAGCCTGTCAGGCTGAAGGTGGCGAACGGCCGGTACATGGTGGGAGGCACGAGGGAAGCGGCCATTGGGCTGCAGTTCGTGAACCACCGTGAGCTGAGCCGCCCGGACCTCGGCAAGGAAATTCTCCTGCAAGGTCGCTTCTACGAGGCCCCGATGGACTGGGACATGATCGTTGGGTACAACTTCATGATGGAGACGGACTCCGGCGTTCTCCCGGCCCAGGCCTCAATGACCCTGTACCTGGACGACCAGCTCTCGTGGCTTTCGTCACCTGAGCACCATGTGGAGTGCCAATGGATCCACCCGGAACGCAATCAGCTCGAAGTAGCCGCGCTGGGGACTGAGCCAGCTGGGCCAGCAAACCAGGAGTACGGCGTAATGCCGGAAGTGGCGAGTCGAGTGGTTGCGGACCTGGGATCTTCGGATCTTACCCTGGATGCGATCTCTTCAGGAACCTCCGCCCATCTTCGGGTTTGCGAGAAGTACTGGAGCGCCCAGGACTCCGCGTGGAAGAAGCACTGGGGTCAGCATCAGGGTTTGATGTGGATCCATTGCCCCCGATGGGACATTCCAAGGGCGGTAGCGAAGATTCGCAAGGACCGCTCCAAGGCAGTGCTGGTTGTTCCTATGGGATGCACCGAGGAGGAAAGCACCCGAGATTGGGTGGTCTCACTGACCAACATGACCTTAAACAAGGTCGTCCTACGGGCTGGAGAGAGTGTCTATCAGGACGCTAAGGGACAGCCCATGCCACCCCAGAGATGGCCAACAGAATTCCACTATGCGGATTGGGGCCTTGAGCAGGCCGACACCACGGACTTCGTGTGTGTCAGCCGCATGATAGCGGAGCCATGGCGGCAATGCTTTGCGGTTTCCCCTGTTGACATCGGAGAACCGGAGGACCTCCTCACTGAAGAGGAGCTGGACCTGGTTCAGGGGTATATGGATCAGCCCTTTCACAACTGGGGAAGCCAGCGTGAGGGGAAAGGCCAGGACAAAGCCTGGTGGGAGGTGGAATCCATCGTCTCCGGTTCCTATGATGGGAATACCTTCGTAAGGAGGGTACTGGACCACATGTCCAGCCAGGACGAGCCAATCGGCGGGAACCCACCCACCTATGGTGACTTGTTCCGAGGCAATACCAGAGATGGCCCTTTGGGCCACCTGGGAAGACGACCAGAGCCGAAACCATGCGGTGACACCCCGCAAGTAAGCTCAGTGGTTCAGGTGCCCGGCAAGGCCAAGGCGGAGTCCGATGAGTGCCCCAGGATCCAGGCATTGAGGGCCAGGCTGAAGCAGAAGTATGGGGATACCTTCTTCAGCGGAAAACCTGTGTTTCCCCCACCGGCGCGTGGGCCGTATGGCGAGGCCAAGGTACGACTGAAGCCGGACCCCCGTGTGTACCGACACCGGGAGTTCGTCCTGAGGGGCGAGAGAAAGGAGGCCATGGAGAAGATCCTCCGTGAATTCATCGAGAGGGGCTGGCTTGAGCCGTGCCACTCCGAGTGGGCCTCCCCGTGCTTCGTCGTCCCCAAGAAGGTGGCCGGAGAGTGGCGGCTTGTGGTCGACTACCGCGGCCTAAATGCCCAAACGCAGCATGACAGCTATACGCTGCCCCTCATTGAGGACATGCTGCAAAAACAACACCGGCGGAGAATTTTCACGGTGATTGACCTGAAACATGGTTATCATCAGATGCCTCTCGCCGAGGAGTCCCGTGCTTGCACAGCAATGAGCACACCACTTGGACCCCTCCAGTGGAAGGTGATGCCCATGGGCGTTACCAACGGCAATGCGGCTTTTAAGCGGATGCTGGAGAACCTGCTTGAGCCGATGCGTGACTGTGCGGACCCCTTCGTGGACGACGTGATCATCGCGTCTGGGGACCCCAGTATGAGCTATGAGGAGCTCCTGGAGGCACATGAGAGGGACGTCACCAGAGTGCTGGACCTTCTGGTTCGGCGCAAGCTCACGGGCAGCAGTGACAAGGCCACCAATGCGGTAAGCGAGGTGGTCTTCGCTGGCCACGTAGTTGGGAACGGGCAGCGGAACCCCATACCTGGCAAGGTGGCTGCGATTGAGCACTGGGAAAAGCCCAAAACGGTCTCTGAGCTACGGGCGTACTTGGGATTCTGCAACTACTACTCGGGTATATCAAGATTTATGCCGAGTATGCAGCCCCCATGACGACCATGCTCAAGGGCAACCGAGAGGAGACCAAGAAGGGGTCCAAGAAGGCTCTGGTCTGGAATGAAGAGTCCTACCGTGCCTTTGAGGGGATGAAGCAGGCGCTGCTATCAACAGTGGGTCTGCACCTCGTGGATCCTGACCGAGGGTTTGTCCTGCGCACCGACGCTTCGGACTACGCCGTTGGCGCTGTGTTGGAACAAGTGCTTGACGATGGGAGGCACGTGCCGGTGGCCTTCTGGAGCCGAGTCCTGGCGGAAGGCCAGAGACGGACGTGGACGCCCGAAGAAAAGGAGGCGTATGCCATCGTCATGGCTCTCAGGAAATGGGCTGGGTACATAGCCCTCCATCCCGTCACCGTCTGCACCGACCATCAGAGTCTGCAGTCGTGGCACAAAGAGCACGTGGACACCCCCTCCGGTCCCGCCTCCCGACGGGCAAGATGGCATGAGACCTTGGCCAAGTTCGACCTCACGGTTGTGTATGTTCCTGGCAAGGACAACACCGTGGCGGACTGTCTCAGTAGGTGGGCCTATCCCGCCAGCAAGGGCATGACGGATGTCTCTGCCCATGGCGATGAGGCTTAGACCGCTGAGGCCAAGAGGATCATAGAAATGGAGCGCCTGATGGAGGAGGAGGGTGTTAAATGCTTCGTCGTCATGGCTGCAGATGCCCCCCTCGGAAGGAGGATGGGCAGAGCGGTCAGGGTACTCGCCCCTGAAAGAGCGGAGTCCGACAAGCACCTCTTCCCTGAATCGTGCCTCCAGGATGACTGGACCGACGACTACGCTAAGTCTGAGGCCTTTGAGGCCGAGTATAGGGCTGTGACCGACCCTGATGACGGGCAGAAGTGGCCAAGGGGGCTGACTGAGGAGGATCGCAAGCTCTACTGGAATGGTAGGCTGCTGGTCCCAGAGTCCCGAGTGCTCGAGCTATGTGAAGCTTGGCACCACCACATGATGCACCCAGGGGTCAGGAAGCAAGCCCTGGATATGCAGCGCCGGTTCAAAATCGACCAGATCAGTCTCTACAATGCTATCAAGAAGGTCAGAAAGGGTTGCTTGGTCTGTCAGGCCTGCAATCCTGACAACCGGAACATCAAGGGGGAAGCCAAATGGACTCCGGTGCCTGACCAGCCCATGGAGAGCGTGGCCATGGACGTCTTCTCCATGCCCGAAGTTCACATAGGCAAGGAGACCTTTGACTGTGTGGTCCTTTGGGTGGACCGCCACAGCGGCTATGTAGTAGCCGTTCCGGCACGCAAAAAGGGGTTGCTTGCCAAGGAAGTGGCAGTCATGATGATTCGTCATTGGCTGACCGTCTTTGACATCCCCCGCACCATTTGCAGTGACCGAGGGCCCCAGTTTACTGGTGGCTGGTTCAAGGCCATGTGTTCCCTCAGAGGAATACGTCATGCCAAGAGCGTCGCCTATCTCAGCCGGTCCAACGGCCGGGCTGAAGTGGCTGGAAGGCAGCTGTTCGAGAAGCTACGGAAGATTCACATCACCAATCCACGTCGGAATTGGTTTGAGGAGATCTGGCCCGCTCTGAAGGCCCATCATGACACCCCCACTCCGGGTGGTTTGTCCCCTCACCAGATTCTGTTCGGCAGGGACCCCCTTGGTCGCGGACTTCCCTTGTCTGGTGATGGTATGGCCATGGACGCCAAGGAATTCTTCGCGCGGCAAGAGGCAACAGCGCGGGACATCCGCCAGCAGCTCGAGAAGGAGCATGCTGAGCGTCAGAAGTCCGAGAAAATTTCATAGTGGTTTCAGCACTGTGTTTTTGCTTCTCCTGCTGCTTGCTGTTGCTGTAGGGTTTCCTGCTGCTTGTTTTGGATGATGAAAACCTTTTGTTTGCAGAAATAGAGTCAATAGAGTCAATCCAGGATACCCCAAGCCAGAAGTATGCAAGGAGAAGAGAATTCAGGATCAAAGCATGAAGGGCTGCAGTGTAAACATTGAAAGATGATTGGATATTCACAGAAACTGCAACTCAGGTCACAAATGAATGTATATTCACAAAGATATCTGAAATGTTTTTGGAAAAGAGTTAGAAAACTGCCTCATGGTCACTCTCTCTCCATAGTGCCATCTCAGGAGATGTGCACTCTTTGTTTTTGGTCCCATATGTGCTGAGGTGGCATGGTATGTGGCGATGAGGTCACTGCCATGTCACATGGGATCTTCCTACTTAGCTAGGCTGACCGGGAATTGAACCCAGGACCTCTCAAAAAGAGGTGCCCAGCCCCCTAGGGTGCATACCACTAGGATAGCTAAGAATTCATGGAAAAACATAGATAAATTCATAGGCTCTACTTTAGATATGTCAGTGCTCAGTCAACTCAGGAAAAGATGCATAGCTTCACATTGAAAGGGGATTAAGGGGTCCACTCCATATCCTGATTGGGTGTTTGGTTCCATAGGTCAAAATGTGTTATTACCACTTTTGGTTGGACCAATACTAAGATAAAAATGCATGGATGCTCAGTGCATCTCTAATACAACTAGAGTATGCCTCAAAGCAATGGAAAAGCACTTTTTCTTACTCCCCCCTTGTGCTGTGGTGGCCACCACTGTCGCATTTTAGGAAAAAGGGAATTTTTCTTGGCCTTTCCTTGGTTTCCACATCTACTTTAAAATACCTACAGTTTCCCTCACAATGAAAAATGGGCGCTCACTATGGCTGGCGCTCTTTTGCTGCACTGTTTGTAACATTTCCTACAGAAGACTCAGCGCTCATGGCGCTGCCGGGGCTCCTGTGGCTTGGTTGGGTTAGTATGGGAGCATGCCAAACATGTGCATATGCATCCCTCCCTCCAAGACGCAGCATCGACACAAACCCAACGCAAGACACAATATACACACTCGCATGGGTTCTCGTAAACCTGCTGGCGACCTGTGACCTGTCTTAGGGCGAAGGGAGTCGAAAGAAAATTAAATTGCCCCTTGGTTGGGTCTTGGGTTCTGCTCAGTCTCTCCAGGCACCTGCGTTTCGGCCCGAACACGGCCTACTCAGCGAGGCTGCGCGTGGGTATCTGCAGAGGCAGGAATGGGAGAATTCTGGACGAATCCACGCAAAAACGAAGCGACGACATCAAAATCCGTCAAATGACGGCGTAGAATTTTTCTGAAACAACACACCTGAGCAGAATCCAATTGTGCATCAGAAGCACATTTTTATAGAAATTATAGTCATCTCTGGATTTTTTAAGTCCAGAAATTCATACGCATAAAAAGGCGGCGCGCAGGAGCGGCTCCTAGCGAAGCGCCGGAAAATGGAGAAATAATGGAATTATAAATGTATGTCTCACGTAGTCTTGAAAATGACGAGACACACATTAATAAATAAACATACAGATTCCACCCACACTAATAGAAGATTCGAAAATTCAAGAATTCGACAATCAACGAAAAAGAGTTCAATGAATCAGGTATAAACTACAGGTATGCTCGTCTCGTATGCCGCATACACATTGCTCGTCTCGTGTCTCCGTGAACGAGTCTTGTAGCAGCGCTAACAACGATAGGACGCGATAGAGGGATTGATTAGAAAGATTGCAGATGATTAGCGGTCAGATCAGGGTGATTAGACATACACACAAGTGCATAGCAACGTTCTTCGCGTGCGCCCCTCACTTGCTCTCTCTCTCTAGCGGTAGGTAAGGTGAGTAAGCCCAGGCGGGGCCACCCCCTGGTGGAGTCGTGATTGACGCTCAGATGGGCAGGTTTGCCCACGATCAACGTGCATACTCGCGCATGCACACACGCATTAAAGGGTAGGCCACGCGAAGTGCGCACGGTAAACCTTGTTTAGGCTACCCAGGGGCTCCTCGGTACGTTCTTCAAGAGAACCTGAGGAGTCCCTTAAAGCTTGCTTGCTTGACAAGGGTAGCTGGTCCTCCAGCGTGTTTGCCGACAGTGTATTATAGGTCACACTGAGAAGGGTATAATACCTGGAGTGTGGCTTGGTTCCTCCGCCGCAAACGCCCTTTCATTTGCCTTTGTTTTACAGGTGGGCAGGTAGGGTGATTGGTGCAGCAGCATTTTTTTATGCCCTGCTAAACAAGGGCGCAGATCACACAAACAAGTAACTCCGCCTCTGCCTGTGGCAGAGCAGGGAGTCCGACTTCATCGACATCTGCGCCGTGCACGCAAGAGCACCTCTTCCCTCCAAGCCCTAGCAGGGGAAACGCGTTGTGGCGTCCCCTGTTAGGCCACAGTTGCTTAGTAGCGCTGTGTTCTCTTGTCATTTCACAGGAGGGTCGCTAGGACCCACGAGACCTTTGCCTTCGCAACGCCCAGTAGAGTGTGCGTGTAGGAGTGGTAGTCCTGAGTGGGGGCTTGAGCCAGTTGCCCCAGTGCTCGCCCACCAGAATGGTGCCACTGTAGGGTGTGTAGGACCTGTAGCGCGTGTGTCACTGTCCCACCCGTTTCCTGCAATTTTAGCAGGGTTGGTGGGCTGTGGCAGTGGTTAGGTCAGTGTTTTGGCCATTTAGCAAAACGGCGTTTTCACGCCTTCATAGCTTTTGGCCACCCCTCCCTGTAGTAGACAGATAGGTAGGGAAAACAATACCTGGATTAGTACGCTGGGTATTCCCCCAAAGGTTTTGCGCCAGCACAGAAATTGGGCGCTTAGGGGAGGGGAGACCCGGGGCGTACCCCGTGGCATCAATAAGCCAACCCTCCAGGTTTAGCAAGGGCGCAGACTTGGGTATAATTAGGACACCACTTCTGCGGCTTGCTCTCAGGACCTTAGGAATAGCACACTCACACATACGCTTTGGCAGGTAAGGGTAAGGTTCAGTCCCTAGCTTTAGTCTTGGAAGCAAGCGTCTCAGCGAGCCTCAGCAACTCACCAAGGTTTTTCTGGGAACTGAGTTTAGGCGTCCCTCAGGTAGAACAAATGCATAGAAGGGCTCCCAGGTGGTCTCTTCGACTCCAAACCCTTCCCAGAGGGTGAGGAAGCGCCAACCCTGGCGATAGCGGTGGCGTAGGACAGACTTCACCAGGTAGAGGCCCTCCTTAGCCATCTCCTCGGCGTTCATGTAGGAGAGTTCACCTTCAACTTCCATAGGGCTGGCAGCCCCTTGTAGGTCCAGAGCGGCGATTTCCTAGTCGTTCAGCACCCACTCCTCCCCACAGAGGTCTTCAGGATCATAGTAGCGCTTCAGGTGTTGAGCAGCGCACACCAGGGTCCCCCCTAGACGGGGAGAACACCGCACGGTGATACGGTGTCCATCCACTGATAGAATCTTGTACGGCCCGAAGTATGGGTCATCGCTGGTAGAGCGTGGCCAGGCGGGTAGTCGACTGTGGTGCACCAGCACCCAGTCCCCCTCTTGGTAGGCGGCCGGTACTCGGTGCTTGTTCTTCTTGTTCCACTGACGCTCCCTCACTCTCTGGAGCATAGCCTTGGCCTTGTCCACCTTCGCTTGTTGCTCTTGGACCCATTCACCCACAGAAGAACGGGTGTCCTCTGGATAGGGGGCATGTAGGAACCATGCCGGGCGCCCTAGGAATAGCTCATGGGGAGAGTAGCCAGTAGCAGAACTCTCTTGGGAGTTCATCATCAAGGATATGACGGGGAGTAGTCTCACCCAGTCTCTGGTGCGTTCAGTTTTGCACCATATCCTGACGTTCTCCTTCAGGACACCAATCTGTCGCTCACATAGGGGGTTGCTCGTGTGAGAGTAGGGAATCCCCGTAGACACCTGGACATTGAGGGATCTCAGGACCCTCTTGTACCAGCCAGTATCTGAGCGTACTCGTACGTCCTCATCGGAGTTGATCTCCTTGGGCGCCCCATAGACACAAAACCACTCCTCCAGGAGTATCTTGATAGTCTCCTCCCCGGTGATGTGCTTGGTACAGGGGAACACCCTGGTAAACCTGGTCAACCCACAGGTTACCACGAGGGCAAAGTCATAGCCCCCGAACTTCGGCATCTCCGTGTAGTCCACGTATAGAACACTGTTAGCACAGTGAGGGATGGGCAGGGTCGAGTAGAGACCTCTGTCCCTGATATCCCCTGGTTTACAGGACCTGCACGGGCACTTGTCCACGATAGGCTGGGGGTTTTTCCGCAGTTGGTCGTCAGTCCACGTAGTGTGGAACCACTGCTTGAACAGCCTCAGGGTGCGGTCAGCACCCACATGACCACTGGACTCATGGGTCCACTTCAGCAGCGCTGGGACTCGGTCACTAGGCACCACAATACGGTCCTCGTGCCATAGGTAGCTCTTGTCCCTCTTCCACTGGTCTTGGTTGACCAGGAGGGGTTCAAGGCGTTTCTCCAGGCGCTTGTAGATATCCCCGAACTCCTTCAGGTACTCCGATTGTTGGAGTCCATCCAGGGGGCGTATAATCGTCATGTTGAGGTCCAAGTGGACGTCCATGCGGCTGAACGCCTCCTTAGCCAGCGCTTCAGACCGGGCACCAATCAGGGCGTCGAAGTTGTTGCGGCTGATGTAGTCGGCACATTCGTTCTTCACTCCCTGCATATGGTGTACCGTCAGCCGTAGTTGACTGAGGTAGTTCCACCAGCGCCGTAGCTTGGCCTTCTCAGGTGGGGGACCCTTCTGGAAACTGCGGACCGGTTCTTGGTCGCACAGCCAGACCACAGGGTTACTCCCCAACAGTCGTGCTTGTGAGGATAGCACCAGCATACCCGCGAGCAATTCCTGCTCATAGGTGGAGTAGTTCCCCCTGGCCTGGTTCCAGTTCCAGTTCCAGTGGCCCAGAGGTACTAGGACCCACTTGTCGTCAGGGTGGCTGTGCTTGAGGGTTCCATCTCGGTTGAGACCTTCCGTCCCCCATTGGGAAATGGCCGAGTCGAACTCCTCCTTCTCTAGTGCTTGCCATTGGAACAACGTTCCACCACCGCCCACATTGCTGGCGTTGGTCACCAGGATAATCTCCCCTTGTGCTCAAGGCACGCCCAAGCACTTAGCGTTGGCTACCTTGTCTTTGAGCTCGTCAAACGCTTGTTGCTCTTGTGGGCCCCAGCGCCAAGTAGTACTCTTCTTGATCAAGTCCGTCAGAATGGCGCTGGTATAGGTGAAGTTCTTGATGTGGCGGCGATAGAAGTTGCACGCCCCAATGAAACTGCGTACATCATGAAGTCCTTTCTTGGGGTCTTCGTGTCGTACCTTGGCATCCATCAGGGGTTTGGCCTTAGAGGCCGCTGGGGTCCACCACCCAAAACCAACGTCAAACCCCAAGTACTGCATGGTCTCCTGCATGAACTCACACTTCTCCAGCTTGAGTCGAGTGTGGTTCTCCTGGCACACCGCAAAGAACTCACCCAAGAGGATTAGGTGATCCTCCTGGGTATTGGTCCCGAGGCATACATCGTCGATGTGAGCCTCCATCTGGGCACCACGGGATATGAGCTCCTGCACCTTAGGTCTCCTTCGTAGGATGGACAAGATCTTGTTCATCAGCTCTTGGAATAGAGCGGGTGCGTTAGCCACGCCAAACGGCATGACCTTCCACTTGAACACCCTCCCCTGAGGGGTGATGAAGGCCAGTAGTTCCTGTGCGTTGGGCGTCAGGTCCACTTGCCAGAATCCGCTTCGCTTGTCCATCTTGGTCTTGTAGCGGCAGGAGGCTATCTTCTCCAGGGTAGACTCCATATTGGGAATGGACCCTGAGTGGTTCAGCGTCTTCTTGTTCAGCTCTCCGTAGTCCACTACCAGCCGTTTGGCTGTAGACCCAGGTTTACGCACCAGGAAACAGGGGCTGCAGTGTAGGGGGTAGTGCCCGTCCTTGTACTCCAGGACTAGGCCCGCGTCGATACATTCTTGTATCTGTCGCTCAATCTCGTTGGCCTGCTCTTTAGGAGCGGGATAGGGTCTCCTCCGAATCTTCTGACCCACGAACTCCGGTTTCAGCTTGAGGTCCATCTGTACCAGCTTGTCGCATGAGGCTGGAGGGGGTAGTTCTCCGAACACCTCCAGATAGGTCCGTATAAGCTTCTGTACCCGCGGGTCCAATATCTTGATCTTGTCCTCCATGTCCTCGTCAGAGTGTAAGTTGCTTGCCCCCTGAGTAATAGACGTCGGGAGGTGGTCCTCCACCGACTCTTCGCCCGTGGTAGTATCCTTCAGCCCTTGGTAGGCGTATAGAAGGTCTTGTTTCACCATCTCCGATGGACGATGGCAACATGGGCACGCTCGAGGGGGTTCACATACACATTCCTCCGAGAGGTCGTCCTCCTCTGGGGTCCTCACATGGGCGCCCCACACGCTCTTCATGAGCTTAAGATCTACCTCCCTTTGCCAGGTGGTGATCTTCTGTTCGAGGTCCTCCTTCAATTGGGATAGGTCTCCCGTACGTCCTTGCTTCAGTGGCCATGAGCTTCGGGTAGGCTTCGCGTAGCATAGCTTTTTCGCCACCAACTTCCTCTTGGAATCCACATACTCCCTTAGCCCGGATCGAGGGTGCAGCTCCTCGTCCACGGGGTCTTCCACCCTCATGGAGAGTAGGGGTTTCAGTGGGGCGACGTACTCGGCGTTCTCCACTTCCTCCACACAGGTCTGCACGAAGAGGGCGTCGTGCTTAGTTTCATCTTCTGAGTGGATAGAGCTAGGTAGCTCAGATAGTCCACACTTAGAGAGTCCATCAGGAACAGGTACATGACAGGGAGAGTTGGGGGCGTTGGTGTCAGTCACGACGTACTCATCTCCTCCGGGTGTAGTCTCAACAGCATCTTGAGGTCGTAGGCGATCCTTCAAGTCACCCAAGGCGAGTCCATCGCTTTCTCGTTGTATAGCCTGGGCCAGAGTCGGGTCCAGGTCCTCCCAGGGAATGGAGGTAAGACCTCCGTCCACCACGCTAAGCATACTCCCCCATCCGGGCTTCCCAATAGGCGTCTTGCGTCCCAGAGGCACGTAGATGGCCTCATCAGGCAAACGAACAGAGCTGATAGTCAGCCTGTCCAGGAGGTTTCGCCAGTACTCGTTGCCCCCATGGGCTCCCCAATCGGGGGAACACAGGACCATACGGGAACGTTCCAAGGCCACCTTGGTCAGCACCTTCCCCAGTTCACTGAACCTGGGGTTCCCGTAGGCCATCCCGAAAGTGGGCCAGTAAAATTTGTAGCTGCAGTTCTTCCCCTCGCTGCGGTATAGGTCCAGTACATGTTGCTTGTCGCTGGCGAACAACTCCACACTCAGGTCTTCTCGAGAGTAACCCAACTCCTTCAGACCTTGGTCTAGGACTTCCCCCAATAGTTGATAGTCCTCAGTTTTGGAGGCCGCCATCATGTTCGAGGGCTCCTCCTTCGATAGTCTCAGGTAACTCGAGGTATGTTCCGACTGCTCCAGTGGCACAGACTCTCTGCCACTGCCGTGGTCCACGTAGAGGAGGTAGGGCGCTTGCAGCGTCAGGGATTGTATCTGGGAGTGCTGTACGAAGAAGTCAGTACCCAGTACAAAGTCGAAGGCCTCAGTCTCCATCACATAGAACCGATGGGCGATAGTCCGTGAGCCCATAGGTACCTCCACTTCACAGTCCCCGCAGCTGTGCACCACATGTCCATCCCCCATGCGTATAGCAGCGGTGGTCATGGTGTTCTTCAGGCTCCCACAAGGTAAACTTTTCTTGGCCACTATAGATATGGTGGCGCCAGTGTCCAATACCCCCAGGTATTTGTGTCCCCCTAGTCGGATACGTACCCAAAACACCAGGTCTTGGGTGCCACCAGAGCGTCCCCGTCAGATCTCCGCGGGACAGGTCACCTCGAACCCCTTGTTCCGCAATTTGCGGGCCATCCTCATGAAACGGCTCCTCTTCTTAGCGTTGCCGTCATCACCACCTTCATGCTCACGCTTGGCTCCTTGTTCTTGCTGGGCCTGCGTTTGTGAGCGTGTGGTAGGACCAGTCTGCCCTCCAGAGGGCTCGGAGTTCCCCCCTGGATTAGGGTTGGGGTTGCCTCCGTTCTTGTCCTTGTTCTTGTTGTCGGGCTGGCGGTTAGCGCCTCCTCCTCGTCCACCTTGACCCTTGTCTTGACCACCTTGACCACGTCCTTTCGACTTGCCCTTGCCGGAGTCGTTGCCTTTGCCTTTGCCTCCACCTTTGCCTGAGCCTTTGCCAGGATCTTCCCCTTTAAGCTTCGCCGATAGGCGTTGCTTATGGTAGCACTCATCCTCGTAGTGCTTCCGCTTACCGCAGAATGCACACGTGATGGTGCACCGGTAATGATCCGGCAGCTTCGCTTTAGCGCCGGTGTTCTTCTCCTGCTGCTTCCCCTGGACTACGAAGCAGTCTCGCTGCTCGCAGTCAGAGGCGTGCTGCAGGTGGCCCTGCTCGTCTCTGGCATCACACCAGAATAGCTCCTTCACGTTCTCCATGAGACGGGCGTGGGCGTGTTTGGGGGTAATCCCCTGCCCAGGTCGGGACCCTTGGTACCCTTTGCCATGGCCTCCTGAACCTCCACCACCAGGACGGTAGTTGTTCAAGTGCTGGTCCCTCTCCTTCTCCAGCGCCATCTCCAGGAGCAGCACGCATAGATCCTCGTAGTGGAGGGATCTAGCCTTGCGCTCAGCCGTCAAACGGCACTCGTCCCATAGCTCTCGGGGGAGCTTGGCCACCAACCAGAACAGCAGGTCGTCGCTGCTGTAGGAACCGGGCGTCAGTCGTCCAGCCCAGTGATCCAGGTCAGCCAACAGCTCGGAGACCCTGCCAGGTTTGGGGTTGTTGGGCAGCACGGGCAGGTTCTGGATCTCGGCCCTGATGGAGAGGCCGGTTTCGTAGGTTGGGTACTGCCTCTCCAGGGCAACCAACACATCGGCAAAGGTGGCGGAGTTAGTCACGATCTGCCTGACCTGCTTCTCCAGGTACTTGGTCTTGCAGCACTGCAGGAGCAGATCGCACTTCACTCGCCCACTCGCGTGGGTTTGGCCGGTCAGTCGTAGGAACCCGCCAAAGTTCTCAGCGAACTCGCTGAGGTCCTTGCCTGTGAACTCAGGCAGGTTCACCACTATCTTGGAGGTGGCAATAGCCTTCGCCTCCTGAGCTCGGCGTCCTTCAGGGCGTCGGGTCTTCTTCTTCTTCTTCTTCTTCTTCTTACCCTTGGGGTCCTCGGGGTCCTCAGGGTCATCGTCATCTGAGGGCGAAGAAGAATCCATCGACGGCGGCTCGTCATCGGAGGGGTCTCCGCCAAGATCACTAGAGCCATAAGGCTCTACGTCCACCATAGCCCTCAAGGCTGTTAGCCCCAGCCGGTCCAGCTCGGCCCTCGTCGAGTTCGTCACGTGGCTGTAGGGCGGCTGGGCCGTTCTCGGCACGAAAGGACTTCTCGGAATAGCTGCAGGCGTCGGCATCGGTCTGCTCCTCAGGCTCCCCAGGGTATTTGTCAACCCTGCCGCCAGGTGGTTAGCCTGTACTCGGTGGGGTGACATTCCCACCGAGATAGGTGACGCTCGAGGTGGGATCATCAGGGGCTCCAGCTTCTCACGGATCTCTTGTGTGAGGTCGCCCACGATTTTTGAAGTGGCTCCTCGGAGCACCTCGTTGATCTCCGACCGCGTCAGGGACCTGTTGGAGGATCTTCCCGATCCTCTACTCCTGCCACCAAGAGATTCGGGTCCTCTCCTCAACCCACTCAAGGGTGCATACCCAGGTGCATACCCAGGAACATCCACATAGGTTCCAGTAGCGTGTAGTGGATGGGGATAATCAGCTGCATCCCATCGCGGCGCAGAGCTGGAAGCCACCGGCTCACTGGCAGTAGTTGCCTCATGGAGCGCAGTGGTAGGTGGGCCCATACCATAGGCGGGGTAGGGAGGCATGCCAGTAAAGCCTGTGCCCTCTGCCGTAGGCGGGTTGGTTGTGGAAGTGGATGTTGCAGCGGCTGGGAGTGTGGTGGTTATAGGAGAGGGTGATGCGTGGAGGCCAGAAGCGCTTTGTGCGCCTTCGAAGGTAGGGTCTTGCGTCAGGTCTTGCCCTTGTTCCTCTCCTTCGTCTGCTTCTTCTCCAGCATCCTTCTCGCTCTCTCCTCTCTTCCTCTTCACAGGCTGAAAGACCACGACCACCTCCTCGACAGACAGGGCCCCGAAGGCCGTCTGGAGTCCATCCAGGGAGTCCTCAGCCGCATCCACTGGCCCATGTAAGGGCTCCGCCGAAGGTACAGCGCCAGGTGCCGGTCTTGCCGGTGCCTCAGGCGCTGGCGCTGTCTTCACGTCAGCGTCCTCCTTTCTTGGATCCATCTTCTTTCACCCTTCTGCTTATATTTGCCCGTACTCGGCGCACTGGATGTACGGCACGGGTTTGCTGCCGGTGCGCAGAGACAGGCTGCCTCTTGCTACCAGAAAAGTTTATAGCGGTTTCAGCACTGTGTTTTTGCTTCTCCTGCTGCTTGCTGTTGCTGTAGGGTTTCCTGCTGCTTGTTTTGGATGATGAAAACCTTTTGTTTGCAGAAATAGAGTCAATAGAGTCAATCCAGGATAACCCAAGCCAGAAGTATGCAAGGAGAAGAGAATTCAGGATCAAAGCATGAAGGGCTGCAGTGTAAACAGTGAAAGATGATTGGATATTCACAGAAACTGCAACTCAGGTCACAAATGAATGCATATTCACAAAGATAGCTGAAATGTTTTTGGAAAAGAGTTAGAAAACTGCCTCATGGTCACTCTCTCTCCTTAGTGCCATCTCAGGAGATGTGCACTCTTTGTTTTGGGTCCCATATGTGCTGAGGTGGCATGGTATGTGGCGATGAGGTCACTGCCATGTCACATGGGATCTTCCTACTTAGCTAGGCTGACCGGGAATTGAACCCAGGACCTCTCAAAAAGAGGTGCCCAGCCCCCTAGGGTGCATACCACTAGGATAGCTAAGAATTCATGGAAAAACATAGATAAATTCATAGGCTCTACTTTAGATATGTCAGTGCTCAGTCAACTCAGGAAAAGATGCATAGCTTCACATTGAAAGGGGATTAAGGGGTCCACTCCATATCCTGATTGGGTGTTTGGTTCCATAGGTCAAAATGTGTTATCACCACTTTTGGTTGGACCAATACTAAGATAAAAATGCATGGATGCTCAGTGCATCTCTAATACAACTAGAGTATGCCTCAAAGCAACGGAAAAGCACTTTTTCTTACTGTCCACCCCGAGCTCGACAGCGCAAAAATTCAGGGTGGGAGACCCGTTGTGGGTGATCAGACCCCGCCCTATGGGCTCCCACCGCACCAAAACCTGGTTCACACCCGGAGAGGTGGTCCGCAGGATTGGTGAGGACACCTACCGCATCAAGGTGGGTCACGGACAGTTCCGGGAGCGCCAGGAGAGTCAGCTCCGTGTGCGGGAACCCGGCCTCCGTGGCCAACATGTGTCCCTGGACTATGCCGCACATGAGGCTGATTTGGATGACGACTATGCTGAGCAGGACGACTATACCGTCGAGAAGAACCTGGCCCAGCGTCCGAACGCCTCGGCACCCGGAGGCCTGGAGTTCAAGGTTCGTTGGCGAGGCTATGGGCCGTCCCACGACACCTGGGAACCCGTCTCCTCGTTCGTGCCGCGGATTAATACCCCCTTTATGGATTACATCCGCAAGCACAAGACCAAGCTGAATGTTACGGACTTGGCAGCACTCACCCGGGCGATTGCAGCCAGAGGCGCCTGATCACCGCCCTGGGCTCTCCCCTGTGAGCATCGCTGGACTTTCCAGTGTAATTTCGGAATCCATGCTCCATGACATTGCAGAGCATATCAATGCTTATGGAGCTGGATTGTGCCCACGTCGGATGGTCAGTTCAGGCTTAGATGCTTTCGGCAAACATTGTCCGTAAGCATTTTCCTGCTGACATTTCCCTGGCAGGCTTGGACGGCCGCACCCCCCAGTGTGCATAGCCCCCCCTTCATTATTCCAGATTGAGGCCTTAGGGCCCATACGACGTTGCGCAACGGATGCCGCTGTCATCGGCATTGCAACTTTTGGGTGTGTGGTCTGGTCCCATGGCACTTGCGGGATCCAGACCAGTCTACGTGTGTCTGCAGACTATATATGGCCTGAACTCAGGCGTCTTTCTGTCCACCCTCCTGCATATTCCTTATCCTGACCGGGGCGTGGTTTGGCGCTCTATCCAGAGTGTGTTTACACGCATATTTACCTGTTTCTTGCTCACTTTTCCGCCCCCCAGGATATGTGCATCTGTGTGTTAAGTGTTGTCAGCCCATCAGCGAGATATGGACTGTTTTTCCCCCCGAAGGGACACGAATTGGAATACGAAGGCGCCCTGAGTCGCCGTGTACATGTTCTTACATAAGGTCCAGCCTGGACCAGTACCTAAGTACAGATTGTCATTTTTGAGTGCCCGTGATACTGTATGCCCCAGTGGCTGTGATGTGCTGAAATCCTGATGGCGCCAGGCGGGAAGCCCAGTTGCCTGACTAAACTCCCAGCGGTCCGCCACTGTCGGTCCCAGTGTGAGCCTACCGACTTGCAGACGCACTTGCGGTCGGCCGGCGACCTCCGGTGTCCTGACCTCGGTCAGTCTGCCTGGGAAACTGGTGGTTTGAGGAGTCCACGCCTCCGCCCAAACTGCATGGGGACTCCCCCATGCATGGCCTTCGTGGTAATGGGGCGACGGAAAAGACGGCCTTGATGCCCGATCCCTTCTGGAGGAGCTCGCTCGGCTTTACCACTCTGGACTCGCGTCGTGGATATGGACATGGTGCGCCCAAGAAAGGACCCTTGGGGACTCTCCCCCAGCCTGCGGCCTTGGGAAGCCTGGGGTAGCCTGATGTATCTTTCTGGTCGCTTTCGACCTGTGGGACCACCTCGGTCGTCGTGTGGCGCCTATGTTGGCCGTGTATGCCACTGCCACTGTGGTAGTGACCGTCGCAGCCGGCACCCGCTGCGCCTGATATGGGTTAACGGGTCCTTTGGATGCCGAACAATCGCCGCCAGGACCCGGGACTTGATACTTGATACCATACATGCATTACAAGCTTTTACAGTGCCATACATGTCTAACCGTGAGTGGCAATGGGCAACCTGACCCACAGCCAGCCTGGAGTGGGAGGTGTGACACCCCCCCCCCCCTCAGAGGGATGGTCCTGGGTACCCGCTGCCGTGCTTGGGTGTTATCGACCCCCCCCCCCAGGGTTTGCTCTAAGGAAGGGGGGTGAAGCGGTACCCAGAACCTATGGCCCATGGCCCGCAGGCCTGTGAGCCGTCACACCCGTGCGGAAGCCATTGACACCAGCTGTCAGCGGGATATCCCTGTTCTCTAATCCGCGAAATCTGGAATCCGATTTCTAACCATTAAATCGATGTAGAATTACCATCATTTTATTGTCTTGGTCGACTTTCGGTCAGAAATCGGTGAAATACCCGATTTCTACCGCGATTTCTAATTGTCGTGAAATTGCCGCCTGTTGTCGCCTGCTTGCGCGCCTTCGTCGCTTCTCCGTGGCGAGTTTTGTGATGGATTTTTCTCGAGTGCCTTTGAGGTTCTAAAGGAACTCAAGGGCTGGATCTAGAGGGTTTTTATTGTACTTTCATCTGGTGTGTTCGCCAGAATTTTTCGCCGTTGCGTCTGAGAGAAAATCAGCGCGCAAGCTTTTCCGTCAATCGCTCGAACTCATGGTTCTCAAGGACCATGAGTTCGGACGGAGCCCTACATTCCCCCCCCATGCCTTTCATCCATGCCCCTTTCACATGGGCATATCACTTTGAATAGGGAAGAGGGCAATAGGGATGTTTTAGGCAGCCTATGGGTTTCGCAAACCCAAGTTGTTTGCGTGCGCAAACGCTAACTCCCATCCACAGTAGGACACTTCCAGCGACAACAGCCAGCAAACACCCCCCCCCCCAACCACTCTCCCCAGACACCCCAGACATTATCCCCCCCCCCCCCCGGCTACCTGCTCCCCTCTTCCGAAACTCGACCTGTATCAGCAAGCAAGTAGCACCCAGCTACCATCCAGCAGCAAACATCCAGCAACCAGCAGCCAGCGACCAGCAGCCAGCAGTCCTCAGCCAACGACACACAGCAGCAGCAGTCAACATCCAGCACCCAGCAGCCATGAGCAATCGGCCAGTATACAGCAGCCACCATCACCCACTAACGCAGCCAGCAACCAACAGCCATCTGACACATCAGCCTTCACCCGTCACCCACCTACACGGCAGGACACAACACCGTCACCACACTGCACCACACTGCACCACTGTATGCACAGCTCTGCGCACCAGGAAACCTTACCGATCCATTGAGTCTTTTTTGTTTGAGCCATCAATTGGAATTTTTCTTTTCTATTTTTTTTCAGGACCACTACGGCAAGAGCGCAAGACTTGAGCAGAATGAAAGGGCTTTGTACTTTAGTAATTCTCAGATCAGCTACAGGGCCACAGACTGATTCCAGGCAAGCCAGAGTGTTCCAGTCTGTTTTACTTTTTGCCCCTGCACTTGCTCGCTTCTCTTCGCTCAATCCACTGGTCCATTTTTCCATTATATCATCTTTTTGTTTTTGTTTTTTTTTTGTTTTTTCTTTTTTGCCTTGGTATAGGCTATATATCCCTTTGCATCTTTCACCGAAATGGCCTCCACTAGTATTTTAACCTTTTCAGGCCCATGGTGCAGTTCATGCAGTGTTCTCACCCTGACTTGGTTTGTAAATACCCGCGGCTGTCCTTCGGAGAACTTCGGCTCACCATGAACGCTCATTTTGCCCATGGTTAGGCCGCTTTGGTGCAATGCTTTGGGCGGGGGACCGCCATGCCTCAAAAAACGCTAACTTTGTGGCCTCGTGTGCATGAACGTTAATAACAATGTCCACAAGACCAAAAGCCCTAGGCCTTTTTTGATTTTCGAGCCAACTCAACGATGGCTCCACGCAGTTCAATGCGTACCAAAACTCTATTTTCAAAAAAGGGCAAGTTTTGGTCGAAAATTAGGCCAAAATGGCCAATCCCCCGAGGCTCGTACTCGAAGCCTATGGGGAGTTGAGCCTTGAACCAAGGCGATATGTAAAGTAGAGACCACGAAGGACATCGTGGATGGCTTGGTTGATTTTTACAACCTTGTCTTCTATTTTCTATAATGTCGCCTTGTGAGCACGCGTGCCATACTGCCTCTTTGCACACGCGCTCCAATGCAAGCACTAATGACATGAGTGGGCGGAGACGATCTAACCATAGTGGGCATATTTGAAGGCACCTACTATGGGCCTACTCCAAAAATGTTTGCTCATATTTTTGTTCCTCAATGACCCAAAAATATGTACATACCAATATCGCCGATATATGCACTTTTTCCCATAAATAGTGTGCTTCAAGAATTGGGGTGTTAAAAATGTTTCCATTATGCTTTGAACCTCAACCCTTGTTGCAAAAGGGAAGCAAAGCTTCGGTTTGCATTCATGCAAAAGCCCGAGGCTCCTTTCTCTTGTGATACGAAGATACGATTTTTTGAGTGACCACTTTTGGGTGAATTTTGGCCGTTTTGCCCAGAATGGCCACAAACCCCTTCTCCCCCTGATTTCACCCCCGAGGTTGCGTGCGCCACTTGACCAAGGGTAAGGGCAATTCAGAGAGGGCACATAAACCCGCATCGAATGGGGTGTTTCCCCATGTGGCCTCTCCTCTCGAAGGGAGAGTTGTGAGTCACCCAATTTGGGGTATGTTGCCATTCTGCCCCATGTGTGTGTCACTTTCCCTCAATAGGGAAATTAGCTAGAGGCAACCATGAGGGTTGGCAAGCGGCATATATTGGGACCTAAGTCCCATGTGTCTATAGCATCTTTGGTTGAAAGGATCCTCGCCGTGGCCATGGAGATATGGAATCATGAGTGCGGGCCATTTTGGCCAAATTTCGCTGTTTTTGCCATTGTATGCCATATTGGAACTACCATATCCCCATGGGGCACGGGATCCAGCTAGAAAGGAGGGGCGATTATTGTAGCATATGACCAAGGGTTGAACACCATTGAGTTTCGTATTTGCTCCTCTGGCTCATCCGGAGTTATTCAACTTTTGGTGCGATCCATGATCCCCCCCTTTGCACCGCATGTTGCTGTCTGCCCCGTCCGTGTGGTCATCCCCTCGGTGAACAGTAAGCACCCAGCGTGACAGCAAACCATAACCCAGGGCATGGGACCAAAGGGGATATCAAGGGTCGTGAATCAAGGCTTGGCGCGACGAGAGCGCCAAGGTTTCCTACCCTGGCCGGTCGCCCGAGACGGCCAATTTTGCCATTTTGGCATTTGTGGACCCAGTTTGGATCATCACCACGCCGAGGGCCATGGAGATCCTTGAGAGCCAAGTACATGTGAGTCTCCGTTGGACTCCCAGTGGATCGCATATGGAATCGCGGATCCGATCTCCAAGCCGGCGTGGAGATATACCATTGAGGACACCCCCGATCTTGGCTCATTTTGAGCAGCCAAAATGACCCCCTTTTGGGACCCCAATTTCACCCCCCCCGTGTGGTCAATTGGCGGCCTCATATCTCTGTGCCCGTGGGGACCCCGGACCTAATTTCAAGTCGTGCACTCAGCTGTAGGTCCTAGGTCCTGCCTCCTATCCTCTGAGCCATTGGCCTCGCCCCGGCCGGGCGAGCCACCCGTGGGGATGACTCCAATTTGGATGATTTTGGCATCATGACCCCACATGGCGAAACCGTGGCGCCCTGATGCTGGGGACTCAGAGGGAGCCAGGTTGAGTGAGGGCTCTAGAGAGTTCGTCCTTGAAGGGCATAGGGTCAGTTGCCTCGTCCCTACCTCTGGCTGGTCCGGACGAGGGGTCAATTTTGGAGTTTTTCAAGCTAATATCAGTTTGGGCTGAAACAGCCCACTTTCAGCTACCAACTCCTAGGGGATAATGGCGGGGCCTTATCTCTGGCTCAAAGGGGAGTTGGGACCTGCCGTTAAGGGAGCATATGGAGCCACTGTTGGTTGGCCTTGGAGCCCCTTGGTTCCCAGGAACTGGCCTGTGGCTGGGCGGGACACCCTCCCCTATTGGCAGGGTTTCAGGGTCCGGACTGGGCAGGGCATGGGTTGTGTTTGAGCCCCCGCCCCTGCCAGCTACTGAGAGGGTCGGACCTGGGATTGGGATATGAGTTGGGACTGAGTGTCCATTGTCCTGTGATGCCCTTACCCCAGTCCAGTCTTAACCCCATGTGTACATATCCTAATGTGTTGCTGTACATACTTTTGTTCCCTTGTTTCAGAGTGGCAAGGATCCTGAAACGCTTTGTCACATGACACGAGCATGAGGATGCCCTTGTGAGCGCAGTGCTTTGCCTGCCTGCTTGCTTGTGCGCGTCCGCCGCAGCGTCCCGTGGCCAGGCCCCCCACGGGAATGCGTCACTGGGTGATCATGTTAATTGTTGGAAAAAAAATAAACTTTGGCTTAGTATTTGTCTCTAGGGTACAACAAATGCAAAGATTCGGCATTTAGGTAGACTGTGTTTCCGGTAGAAGTATTCTATTCTCATCTTTAGCCTTGCTCCTTGTTGCGTACACTTGCTTATTTGGCAGTTTCGTTGTCCAGTTTGCCTATCATTCCCGCGGAGAAGGGCTCTAATGGAGCAGGGCCACGTGCACCGCCGCCATTGCGTTTGTTGCGCGACTTGTCCGTAAACTTAACAGCCTTGTACATGGCACATGTGCTATCCTAAAGCAACAGTATGTGCTACACAAAGAAGATTCAAGCTGGCATGCAAGAAAACAAGATTTTTGGAAAGATACTTAAACAAGAGTGAAAAAGAATAGAAAATTGCCTCCGGGGTCAGACCTTGTCAAATCAGAATCACTCTGAGGTGTGTACCGTTTAGATTTGCTCCATATTTTACTGAGGCGGCATGGCTGTGGAACATGAGGTCACTACCATGTCACTTGCATCACATAGGGCTCAGCTTGCCTTGGCTAGGCTGCTCGGGTTCCAATCGAGGACGGTTCAAAAAGAGGTGCGTAGTTCCTTAGGGTGCATGCCAGTAGGATTGGTAGGGGTTTCTAAGAAAAAATAGAAAAAAGTATTGCATCTACCTTTATGTCAGAAACTGAGGAACACGAATAGAAAACCATGCAAACAAGTCATTGTAAGGATTTTGGGGCTTCTTCGTTACCCTAGACACTATAAGCCTCGGTCATGATGGATGTGATAAAAATATGTTTGGTTCCATGGGCAAAAATGCTTTGTTAACCATCTATGAAGACAAAGAACCAGACTAAGTGTTTCATTAGACCACATAAATTGAATGTTAAAACCATTGCCATATAAGGATTGCAAAATACACTTTTTCTTACTAGCACCTACCTAAGGGCATGAAATAATCACACGTCACAAACACAAGGAAGCGTTCATTGGTCCCCACAACTGAAGCAAAGGCCCCCTTGGATGATTGTAACCCTTCATGTTTTGAGTAGGAATCGATCACGAACTTCAATTGTCTACTTTGCCTATGGGACTAATTGTTTTTGTCTAACAAAAGAGTGTCAAAACCTGGAGCCCATCAAAGAACAAGTGGGCAGAGCAACAAGAAGGTGAACAAGTCACAACAAACCTCAAACACTATTGACGGGTGTTTTTTTTTCTGCTTAAAGGCCCTTCAAAGTCTGCTATTAAAGAGCCTCTTCAACGTCTGCTATCGATAACCGATTGCACTAATGAAACATCGTCATGATCGACATGATGCCCATTGGACAAATTGGAAAGAATTCTTTCGGCTTCAAAACCAAGCCAAATAAGTCATTCTTAGGTGAAGGTTAAGGTCTTATGTTCCCTTTGTGCTCGTTATTCAAGTTTCAGATGCAATCAAGTTTACACTAAATTGCATCAAAATTGAGTACAAATTGGCCCGTTTAACTGTAATTACCCCACGGGGCCTTAGTAGATACTTTGGGTTCTTTTCTGAACAAGAGTGCATTGACAAAAACGTGAAGATTGTCTATGGTTTCATGTACATTCTTTTATAAAGATAAAGGTGGATCCTAGACAATTGTCTACTTCAACGCCAATCTTTGGCCTTTCTTGTCTGGTGGTTTTCACCAACTCAGTAAAATATATGCTTACGGGGCCATTATCTGTGCATGCAAAATACTTGTGTGCTCTTTACCTATCTATTCTTTTTGGGATCTCTTTATGACTTTGCTACGCGGAAAATAGGGTACTATAATGGTCTAAACTTTTTTCCTTGCTGTGATGTAGATTGCCTTTGTTCTACGGTTTTGTGGGAAAAAAATTTTGGAAAACTTTTCAGAAATTTTTGGCTGTTTCCGAGCAATTCTAGCGGATGATAAAAACGACTCACAGAAGTTTAACAAAGGTTGAAGTTCACTGTGCCACGTCACCTCTAATGTCATAAGCACACCATCACAAAAGGTTTCGCCTCCAACAAGACCTTAAAATGACATGACGGGACTTTTTCTCAAAAAGCATTTTTCTTTTGAAAAAGCAACAATTTGATTGTTTCATACAGCACTTTGTACATACTATCATGCTATACTACGAACCTTTCCATGGTGTTTCCGACTTGTCCGGACCACTCATGCAATTATGAGAAGCCCTTGGTGCTTGCCATGGTGATTTTATCTGCTTTCCAAGAACTCATCCCGCCTCGGAACTCGGCCGAGTAAGTCATTGTATTCTTGTTGTGCTCATTTGTCGGGCTTCAGATGCCCTCACATGTGTACCGTGTTAGATAAAAGTTCACTGAAAACTGACTGACTTCGGCTGAATTAGAGTCGGATGACCCAGTTCATCATGTGGATGACATGTTTTCGCTACATCTAAACGAAGAAGAAAATGTCTAACATCATGTAGCTCTGCCTCTCCCATATACTATCCCTGTTTTGGTTGATTGCACATGAATGATGTGACATGATTTGATGAACTTCAATGATGAGATGATTATCTGACATGCCAATTTCACATTCTGTAATTCACGTCGGTGAAGCGTGTTTTTCCTTGACACGAGCTGCAACACGGCGATCTTGTTGCTCTGAGTTGTCGCCCGTGCGCAATTGAGTCATTGGAAAATGTTACGATTTCATACAATTTTGGCAATGAATGTGTTTTTTTATAACCCCATCGCATCTATCGATTTTAGGTCTTCATTCTGAGATATTGTCTGAGTATTAACCGATCCTGAAACAGTGTAATCAAACCGCCGTCATGGGGTATGGTGCTGGTGCTCTTTTTGTTCCTTTTGTGTCTCACTGATCCTCCATTGCAAATAGAACCGGCTGCTATAGGGGTCTAGGGGAGGGCGACCCACCGAGGGTTGCAGAATTTCCGTTGTTGGGCGACCAATCAAGATCAAAGGGCCCGAACGCGCTGGCCCAGGCCGCACAACTGCTTGGCGCCCTTGTCCCGGCCCACGTGACAGTGGTTAATGCGCCAGGGTACCCCTCGGCACTGCTTTCCGGACCATCCGGTGTTCAATCTGGAGTGAAAAGCCGTCCCGCTAGGCTGGCCCGGGGTCGCAGCCCACCCCGGTGCACTGCCTGCAGACCAGCCACGGTGCTAGCTGCCGTCAGAAGCTCACCACCCTCGTGAGCCCGGCAGTGCCTCCGTAGGCGATGGGGCATGTAGACATACTCTCCGCATGGCACCAATGGGGGCCCAGGCTCAAGCGATGGGCGTGCGGGGGAACGGGGCCCGGTACAGGCGGGACCTATTCGACTTTCCTAGTGTCCAGGTCATGTGGTCAGTTGTCAGAGCCCTTTCGCCCACTGACCATGTCCTTGGACTCGCCGGGCCGGAGGGCCAAGAGGTAGGACAGATTCCACATGGGGACACTTTGCACTGCCAAAAGGCCGCCTTTTCTTTGGGCATGAGGACACCTTGTGACTCAGACGACTGACACGACTCCCTGTCTCCCACTCGCCAAACTGTCGGAAGCATCTGGCTCAGAGAGTTGTTGGGGCTGCTCCCCCCTGACTTGGGACACCCACTCTACCGCAGGATGCTTTTGCATACAAACATTTTGGGCTGTTGAGGGCCCAGCTCATTACCCAGGCACACAAGTGGGCGGCACTTGAAGGGCAACCAACAGCAGCCTGAGGGAAACCAACAGTGTTTAGACTAACCAGCAGTGGCTGGAGGTCGACAATATTAACCAAAAAAGGGGGGGCTTGTTCGCTAAAAGGGACCCTGCTCGACGCGCACCACCCCAAAGATTTGTATCGAAGCCCAGCCAAAGACCGCAGCCAGTACTACGCTCAACACATGCCAAACAGCCGATGCGCACAGAGAGGCCTATGCAGAAGCCTGAGCCTCAGCATCTCTATAAGGGGGGCAACAGCATTCACAACCCATCCACCAATGCAACAAGAAGAGCACAACACAATAGACAGCATTCCTGATCCAAATCGTTGCAGGGTGACAACACGGCTTGAGATGTTGGCGCTCATTGACAAGACGTATAAAACCCCCTTTTCCTCCCAAGGCACAAGTTTCCAACTGGCGCATCTCCTGATGGCTCTGAAGACTGCCGGTGCAAGCAGAGGGTACTGGTTGGCAGGCAGGGGTCTGCCCCCGTGTGTTGGGTTGCATGGGGGCTGTACCCGCCACAGGGGACATTCATTTTTTTTGGGCGGGGGGAAGGCCATGGCAAACTGGCGAAGCCCGCCCACCAGAAGGCACCCAAGAAATCTCTGAGAATCAAGAATCAGCGCTGTCCAATGCTACGACTGTCCCACAAGGCGATGCGGTAGCATACCACATAGCACATAACACATAGCGAGGATGAGCTGATTCTGATACCAGGAAATGCAGTGGGAACTGGCAGCCCAGTGTGCGACTGGAGCCCAAGAAAGATTGAAAGCTGAGTAAAAAAAGCGGTCCCACCACAAGATCCTGCCACAGGGGGCATTGCACCCCCCCCCCCGGGGGGGGGGGGATCCCCTGCTGGGGTGGAAGTGGGGGTGGGCAACGACCACACCAGGGCTCGAGCTCCAGGTCCCGATATTCCTTGACAAGTCCTGTGGCAGGACATTGATGCACCGGACGCCTACTTTGGTGAATCTCGTGCATGCGAACACGATGCAGATGTGGGCCCACCTGAAATCGATGCTTCAAGTAACTTCTTGCAGGACAGATCCGGGGTACCAAAAGGGCGAGAGGAGCGGGAGGTATTATCCGGACGGAGGCCATCAGATATTCAACAACACAGTCACACCATATTTGAATGTGCCATTCGTGGGATGCCCGAGCATGTTTTGGGTTGGGGTATCCTACAGCTGTGCAGGAAACGCCACTGGTCCATTGTCCAAGTAAAGGGGAGTATCGGAAACAAAAAAAATCCTGGTTCCAGGGGAAGAGGAATGAGGATTTTGCAGAACTTTTTCGGTGCACACAGGAGTCGGGTTAGGCGAAGTACGAGATGCGAAACACTCAGTCCCGGGGAGCTTGCGGTTGAAGACACACCAGGTGACTTACAGCACACAAACTTCTGGTAAGTACAAGGCTTTTCATTTGGACCAGGATTTCTTTGAACAGCTTCGTGTCCAGGTCAGTTAGTGCGCCAGGGGTAAGTTTGCCTTTCACACCGGGCACCCATCTTGGCACGTTCAAGGCCGGCGGTATACACAACACAACATGGGCAGGCGTGTCAGGCAGGCCAGCACGCACTCCCATTGTGTCCAAAAACTTGCAACCGCTTGCAGCCATTGTCCTCTGTGGGACCTGAGTCCAGCGCACCAGAGCGCCCGAGCACTTTTGGGGACTACCCTCAGGAGCCCGAGCACCCTTCCCAAGTCGAACCATGGAGGGTTAGTGTGAAACAGTCCGAAGAAACCCAATCCGTATTTCGCTGCTGCAACAGATGAGGTTGCTGTGGTAGGCTGTGTTGGCAAAGAGCACCCCCGCCTTCCTTACCCATCCTCCCGTACTCGACTCCCGTCGTTGCGTGTGTTCTTGTGCATCCTGACAGAGATCTGAAATGCTGGCGGCTCCAAACGCGTCAATACTGGAGACTACACAATTCTGCGCATGATCCACAATGCCTGTTTGCGCCGTATGTGTGGCCAAGGGCCTCCGAAGCTTGAATGTGGGAGTAATTCGGGACGTTTTTGCAGAGGTGGTGGGTCATTGCAATGGCCCCGGCCGTTGGAGGGAGTCCCCGTGTGCCAATGCCTGAGCTCCTCGTCTGTGACCAACGCCAGCGCCAGAAGCCGTGCTCGAGCGCCTTTCAAACGCCCCCCGGATACCATCCTACAGGCCCAGGCACTACAATGCCCCCATCCGGCCCCCTCCAAACAAGAGGGCGCACAACTCCCCTCGTGCCCCGCACCATCCCCTCCAGAGTTCGGGCGCCCCCTCCCCCCCCGTGTTCGCCCCCCACCTATGGAGCACGGCGGCCGAGAGGGACGAGCTGGTTCGGTCTCTTCCGTGCTTGTCCTCCCATGGGGCCGACCTGGGTGCCCTCCACTACGCGCGGCCCTTCCTGAGGAGGAGGACCGGGGCAGTCCCAGGCCAGCGCATGTGATGGCCCCTCCCTGTGTGCCCGCCGCACACAGCGAACATGTCCGATGGTCCGCAGATCGTCACGAGTGGCGCCGTCCCGGTCCGTACTACTTTGGGGCCCCGTCACCGATGGTCTTGATCATCTCAAACACTTGAAGTCTGCAGAGGCACAGGGCACAGCACACCACACCGCCCCGGCGGCCCCACCCCTCGGGGCCCTCTCGTCCTCGGCTGCCGCCCTCTCTCCCCCTCCCTGAACACGATTGGGGGAAAACCCCGACAAAGATCGATTGCAGTGAAGTGGCAGAGGGGGGGGGTATGGGTATGGTCATGTACCGGGGGGGGGGGGATAATTTGAGGGGGTTTTTTTTGGGAGGGCTAACATTAGGGAGGGAAATATTTGGAACGGGTCCTTAGAAATGAAGGAAATTTTTGGTATAAGGTCCCTTGTTGTTGCTTCCTAGTGGATGGCTAATGTTCTTTCCTTGTGGGCTCTGGATGGTTGCTGATATTTCTTGGTGGGCTCTGGATGGTTGCTGATATTTCTTGGTGGGCTCTGGATGGTTGCTGATATTTCTTGGTGGGCTCTGGATGGTTGCTGATATTTCTTGGTGGGCTCTGGATGGTTGCTGATATTTCTTGGTGGGCTCTGGATGGTTGCTGATATTTCTTGGTGGGCTCTGGATGGTTGCTGATATTTCTTGGTGGGCTCTGGATGGTTGCTGATATTTCTTGGTGGGCTCTGGATGGTTGCTGATATTTCTTGGTGGGCTCTGGATGGTTGCTGTTCTTTCCTGATGGCCTCTGGATGGCTGCTGTTATTGCTTGGTGGGCTCTGGATGGTTGCTGCGTGGTACACACATTTTGACACATCGCATCCTTAAAATTGAAGGAAATATTGGGTACGTGGTAGGGCTTCCAAATTTGTCCACATCAAATGTGTCCCCCCCTAACCCCCCCCCCCCCGGTAACGTCCTTCTCCTCGCACTCCCCTGTGCCTCTCTGGGCTGTGGCTGCCAGAGGGCTCTTTGGATTCATGCGGCCACCGGGACCGCCACTGCCAACACGGGCGGTTGGGTGAAGCGGTTACTACTGCGGTACACGGGAAATGCCCCCCGCCCTCCCCACCCCCGGTTCCCCTATCATCTCCCCGCCTCACCACACTGCGATGTCGTAACGCAGGGCAGGCGCGGCAATGCTCGTGGTTCTCAGCACTGTGCCACTACCACGTCGCGTCGGAGTACGTGAATGAGTGCCGGTTCCAACACGGTGGAGGGGCGGGGAGCCCAAATTAAAAAACAGACAGATGCAAACCAGAGGTAATGCACGCCACAGCAAGGCATCTGTATTCTCAATGCCAAACCTGGTGAAACCTCAAGACACACACTGTGTCTGAAACAGAAAACAGAACATTATGTCTGACTAGAGTTAGTCAGACAATCACATTCAGTAGCTGTGAGTCAGGCATCGGCAATCAGCGTCGGAGAAAGTAACCATGCATCACCGGCGTGGCCGAAAAGAGCGTCCCGCCGCTTGTCGGCTGGAACACGGCCGCGACTGGGCGGGGGCAGGGGGGGATCGGTTGTACTTTGCATTTTGATGGTCGACATGCCCCATGCAAAACCCTCTTCACCGCTGCAGCCGCACGTGGGCGCGTTGCGCCGACGCTCCCGACAAACGGCGCCTCATTGACGCAGGGGACCCCTCAGAATCGGGTCCTGCCGTTCCTAAACGAAATCGGAGGAGAGGGGGGGCCAGTGGGGGAAGAGGTCCGCACCGTCGGTGAGTTGGACGTGGGGAGGGGGAGAGGGGGATGGCTGGGCCCTTGCGCCGAACACCGGGAGAACACGGCCGCGGGCTGCGCTGCACATCAGTTGCCGCGCTGCGCACGTGAGGCCACCGCGACCACCACCGCCCGGCGGGCGGAACGGTGTCCTTACGGACCCCCGCCCCAAAAAAAAGGCGTCTCCCTTCGGACTGACGGTCCTGCAGCGGCGAACGCTGTCCCTGCGAATTTCGGGCCCCCGATGACGGCGGGTCCTGTGGCCACTGGTCCCGTCCTCGCTCTTGGGGGGGGGGGGGGCACTCCACGGGCTCCATCTCTACCCCCCCCCCCCGTGTCCAGCGAACCACAAAATCCTCAACAAAAAAAAATACAGTCCAAACCGGAGCATTCGTTTGGACACGCCGGTCGGTCCCTCGTCAATTCGGTACCTAAACCCGGTGCCTCGTTGATTAGGTCCCCCCCAAAAAAATGATGGTCCGAACAGAAGTGCTCTTTGGACAAGGCATTCCTTGGATACGGGGGGGGGGGGGCTACCTCCACCTACGCCCACAGCACCAGCCCAGCCTTCGGGGGCATGTTTGCCCAGCACATGCCCGGCATACTACCTCTGTATCAAGTATCTTATCTCTAGCCCCAAGGTTATCCTCACCTTGGGAAGTCCCCCAAGTAGACCGCACTACACCGCAAACCCTCCCTGCAAGGCACCTTGCAAAAGCCGAAATATGAGAATTCAACAACACAAAATGTCACCTCCACCACTTCCAAGGTTAGGGTTAGGGTTAGGGTTAGGGTTAGGGTTAGGGTTAGGGTCAGGCACGAGTGGGGAATGGTCAAAAAAAGATGCCCGGCGCGCTAATACCCCCCCTTTGGCCTCTCCCCCAGAGCCTGTACCACTGGTACTTCAGGCAATTCAAGTCGTGATGCCGATGCCTCTCACATGAGACCGGCGAGGCGGTCGTGCGCGCCAAAGGGGGCCTGTGGGAGGGCGGTTGTCCCTCCCAAATCGCTCGCCATTGGGTGTGGCCGAAGTGGACCAGACGCGAATGTCGTCTCCGTTGGGGGCGAGTGGAGGCGGGAGCATTTTGGGGCCGCTCTGAAGGGGGGGCCCTTGAGGTGAGGCGGACGCTGCCGGTCTGTTCCGGGCTCCCACTCCGGATGTGGAAGGGCCACGTCTCAGTGCAACGGATGGCTGGAGTAGAGTGGGGCCCGAAGCGGACACTAGCCAAAGGGGAACAGGAAGTGCTGCTTGCTGACCGCATGGTACTTGGTGCTTGGTTGCGTGTCCCTGGCTGCGTTTGCGTGCTGCTGGTTCATAATAATTTCATAATAATTGAATAATACGAATTAAAATAATATTTTAACACTAAAAATGTAATAATACTCTAATCACAATGATTCAAGAGTTTTTCAATAATAACAATTTACCAATAGTTTAATGTGTTGCTTTGACGGACATGGTTTCCGCCAGCACCACTAATGCCCTCTGGAAACCCCACCCTCATAGCGTAGCAACCAATGGCCTGAATGGGGCACATCAGCGGGGGGAAGGCTCCCCATGTGTGGCGTGCCCTGTCAGCCCTCTCCTGCCCCTGTGCGTTCGTAACGCAACGCGGGTCTGGGCGTGGGCAACGCAGCGCTGGGGGCGCCTCGCGCGCAGCGGCAGATGAGTGGCGCCGGGGCGTGCACACCGCCACGGACGGGGAGGCCGGGACGAGTCGCGTGCGCAGGCGGCGCGATGTTTGGCGGTGGGGTCAGGGTGCGGCGTCTGCGTTGCCGTGCGGAACACGAGACGTACAGCCTGTGCCCCGGCCATGCCCTCGGGCCCCGGGACGGGGGGCGCGGCGCCGGGGGGGGGGACGCGGCGCCGGGGGGGGGGGGCGCACCTGACGTCCACGTCCTGCATCCCGATGCCCCGCAGCGCGTCGAAGAGCCGCTTCCCGAACTCCTGGTCTGCCTTGACGCCGGACCACAGCAGCTCGCCGAACAGGTACACCCCCATCGCCTGGTCGTGCGTCACCATCCGGTACACGTCGTAGTTCGGGCCGCAGGGGCCGATCACCGACAGCAGGTCCGTGTCCGGGGGCAGCCCCGAGCTCTGCGCGGCCCCCTTGCCGGTCGCGCCTGCGCACAGTAGTGCGCGTGTGCGTGTCTTTGTGCGCGCGCGCGCGCGTGTGTGTGTGTGTGTGTGTGCCCACCGCCATCTTGACGGATCCTGAAGCGCCTTCCTCGGAGGTACTATGGCAGACCGGTCGGAGTACCTGCGCTCGCCCGCACGCAGTGGCAGCCACTGCAGGTCCCACACCGTGCCACACAGGCAGTCCGAGACACGATGCACGAGGTCAGGACCGGGCCACTAGACCACAGGACCGGGTCTGCAGGTCTTGAGACCGGTGAGGCTTGCCGGAGGACATCGGATGCACCGCAGCCCCTGGGACTTCGTGCGGGCGGGGGGGGGGGGGCGATCAGGGGGTGGACGCGTGCGCCCGCAATGCCGTGCACCCCCCCGCAGTAGCCCGCACGATGCCCCCCCGGGGGTCGTGACCCGCATCGCACGATGACACCCGCCGGCGCAGGACTTGTGGGATGGGGCACCGACAACACGGAACTGTGATGCGGTGCGCGTGTGGGGCTGGGCAGAAGCAGAGACAAAGGCAGATGCTGACGAAGGGGTGTGTGGGGGGGGGGGGGGCGGGGGTCGTGGAGCCCCTTTTCCGGAGCCCGCGGGGGGTGGGTACCCCCGCGAAGGGGGCCGCCAGACAGGCCCGCGGCGGGGGGGGGTCCGGGGTACCCCAACACATGTCCCTCCACGAGATCCCCCGGACGCGCTGATCATTTTGAGGGGGGCGCCGTGGGGGGACCTGCCGGCCCCATTTGCTGAGCTACGACCGGTCTTCGGACTGCCACTTTCGAAGGGCTCTACCTCGGGGGCCGCCCCCCCGTGTGACATTCCGTCGGGTTGTTGCTCCTTTACGGGGCCCTGGACAGTCACCCGTTCTTCCCTTCGCATGTTGCGTCGGGTCGCTGCGTTCTGTCGGCCGCTGCGGCCGGTGCTCCTGCTGGTGTCGTTTCCGCGTTCGCGGAGTCCAGTGGTTGGTGTGTTGGGGCTGTGCTGAATGTGGCAGCATGTGCCGTTTGTGCGTCAGCGGCGCCCAGTAGTGGGCGTATTGAGGGTTGTGCTGGTTGTTGACGGGGTCGTTTGACTGTTTTTGCTGTCCACACACCTCTGTCCACAGGCTGTCCATAGCCTGCCTCGCTGTGTTTCTGTGAGGCCCAGGTGCCCTGTTCCTCCACGCGCTGTCCGGGCCGTCCACCCCCCCCCCCCAAACCACCACGCAACACGCCACGGACAGCGCGCCCAGCGCCAGAAACGACACGAGCAGCCCCGCCGGCAGCGCACACACACACACACACACCAACGACGGCGCCCCCGGCGCCACGCGAAGAGCGCAGTCAACGCCTAGAACACCACAGCCCAGCGGAGCACCGACGGCGCGCCCCCGCAGCCACGGCAGCACCAACGGCCTCGCCGGTGCCAAACACCCCCGCACCGCACCACAACCGACACCAAACGCGACAAAACGCAGCGCGAACGGCGCGCAACAGGAGACACACGGCGCACCCGCCGCCAGCGACGGCCCGAACGGCGCAACCAGCGACCACCGCACCACGAACACGGCGCGCCCAGCCCCGAGAGCAGCACACACAACACAAACACGACAAGGCAAACGACACCCCGACAGCACAACCGGCACCAAAACGGCACGGCCGACGCAAACGCACGCGCTGTGTGACCGGGGCATGCGGGGGGCACCCCAGAGAAGTATTAGAGAGGGGGGGAGGGAGGGGGGGAGGGGGTCTGAAGGGAGGAGGGGGGGGGGGGTCGGCCGGACCCCCCCTCCTCCTCAGGTCCCCCTATGGTCTCCGCCGAAGGCGGGCCGAAAATTTCTAAGCGTAAATCCTCTTGGCACCGAAGGCGCCGAAGGAAAATTTTGGCTGTCAGCCTCAAACATTGGAAGGGGAGGAGGGGGGGGGGGGTCCAAGGGGAGGGCGGTAGGGGGGGGCCAGGGGAGGTACCCCCCGTCCTCCTACGGTGTACGGCCGTTCTAATACATCCCTGGGGCACCCCCTCCGAGTGTTCCTCGACGCAAAGGGGCCGGGGCCTTGGGTGGAGGCCCAGCCCTCCGCAGAGGCTGGGCCACGGCGGTGGGTCGCCTGCGTCTACCGCACCGCCCCACCAACGGCCCCGCAACGGCCGCCCCCCGTCGCATGCGCCCGGACCACCGGGGCCGAGGCCGGGGCGTGCGCGGGCCGTGCGCGGGGCCGCAGGGCCGGTGCGGAAGGGCACGCACCCTCGGCGCGTCCGGCCCCGCGGTATGGGCAGTGCCTGCCCCCCGCGCGCCCGCGATCGGACACGGTACGCCTCCTCCGCGGGAACGGGTCTTGAGGGGGGGGCATACGAGCGCGGCCGCGGGTCATGAAGCACTTGCGGTCCAGAAAGCCGCTCCGCAGCACCAGCTCACACCAGCGGTACCGCACGAACGCGCTGTACTGAGCGAAGTCGAAGACCTCCTGAGAGACAGAGCGTGTGCCGGGGCGGAGACCGGGGGAGGGGGGAGGGGGGGCGTGCATGGGCCCCGGTCCCGCGGCCTGAACAGCGGGGCCCCGGAGGGAGGGGCGGGGCCGGAAAGTGGTTGCGGGACTTGGGCCAAATGATGGAAGCCTCAAGGCACATTTCCCAACAGCACGAAGAATCGCAAGACGAGCAACAACAGCAACAACAACATCTCTCTCTCTCTCTCTCTCCCTCCCTCCCTCTCTCTCTGTGTGTGTGGGGGGGGGGTGGGACAACCACCGGTACACCGACACTGTCATTCCCCCTGAGTTCCAGCCTGAAGGTTCCGCACCTGCCGTTCCCCGGTCAATTCTGAGCATTTACGATACACAAAATGGGGGGTGCACCATTCAGTCCGGGACGGGGGGGCATTGGAATGAAAACGCAACGCGGGCCGTCCGGCAGCCAGTTCAGTATTTCGGCACACGATTGGGGGGGCGCGTGGAGAGCCACCGACGGCGGTTTGGGGGGGGGGGGGGGGGAACCAACGGCGGGTCGCCGTTTTGTTACGAAAAAAAATGGAAAAGGGAAAAGCCCGGCCACTAAAAGACGTCCCGCTGGAGCGACCACGAGTGAAAACAAATCGCGGGGGGCGGACCTCAGAGCCCCTGCCGTCGCGGGGCCTTGCCCATGAGTGAGCGCGGGGTCTAGTGCCAGACGCCCCGTTGCTGCTCCCCCCCGGCGGAGGATGGCGGGGGCCTGCGAGGGGGTGCGAGGGTGACTAACCCCCCGTGACCCGACACCAGCCCCACATCGACAGGCCCCGGGCTGCGGTGCGGTTCGCGGCGACGCCTCTGCCCCCCCCCCCTCCGTACCCCGGCCTCGTCCCCGCCTCCCTCGCCCCCTCCTCCCGCCCTTTGCCTGGACCGCCCCCTCCGCACTCCCCCGGGCCGTCCCGCCGGCACTACGAACGATGATACGGACGGCGGGCGACAGTCGTTTGCGTAGTGCCGGGAGGGGGGGGAGGGGGGGGCGGTGGCCGGTACAAAGGTCCGGAGAGGGCGGGACGGTGGACCCGCCCTGCGTCACAGCCCCTGGGACATGGTGGACCATCTCTCGCCGCAGGCAGGCCTCCGCATCGAGAGGGGCTGCCCCCCCCCCCCCCCATTCGCCGTGTCCAGCGTACAATAATGTTCTCAAGGAATACGGTCCGAACACGAGTGTTCGTTGGACACGCCGTCCGTTACCAAAATCACTCGGTACCTTCACCCGGTGCCCAATGAACTCGGTCCCAAAAAATATGATGGTCCGAACGGACGTGTTCGTGGGACAAGGCATTCGTTAGATACGGGGGGGGGGGGTCACCCCAGAGGACCGCCGTCGGGGACATCCACGCCATCAACGGCGACGACGCCCGTTTGTGCGATTGGATCGGAGACGGTGCTGCATTCGTGACGGGCCGTACAGAGGGTGGCAGACACCGACGCGTGCGGGGGTTGCGCGGTACAAAACGCCGGCGACATGCTTTGGGCTGGGGGGATGCATCGCGTCGGGTCAAGCACCGCATCGCACCAGCCGTCGTGGGGATTCTGATGCCGCAGGGCGGGGGGGGCACCCATCCTCATAACCCCGACGGAACTCTGGGCTATGTCACGTGTGCACCGGCGGCAGACAGCACAAAGCGCAGAAAGAAAATGGGCTCGTCAGTGGCCTATAAGACCATAGGTACCTTTCTGTCACAGAACATGGGACACGAAGATGCCTGTGGGTGGGCCACAGAGATGCAAAGAGATGCAAAGTAGTGGGTGTGCAGCGGTACGCCAGTGGCCGACGCTATAACCCCCCCCCCCCCTGTGTGACATTCCGTCGGGTTGCAGTTTCGTTACGGGGCCCTGGACAGTCCCCCGTTCTTCCCTTCGCATGTTGCGTCGGGTCAACGCTTTCCGACGGCCGCTGCGGCCGGTGTGGCCTGCGGTGTCGTTTCCGCGGTAGCGGCGCCCAGTAGTTGCCGTACCGGGGGTTGCGCTGGTTGTTGCGGGGGTCGTTTTCCGGTTTTCGCTGCCCACTCTCTTTCACGTCCCGGTCGCCCACCCCATGTCTCGCCGCGTCTCCGTGTGCGCGAGGCCCAGTCGGTCCACCCCTCCGCGTGGTGCCCGTGGGCAGTGCGCGCGCCTTCACGGCGTCGGCGGGTGTCGCGCGCACCTCCGCGCCCCCACCCCCTCGCGCCATGAAACACGGCAGAGCGACGAATGGGCCCGAGCGAGTGGGGGCGCTTCAAACGGGGGGGGTCGGGGACGGACGGAGGGAGGACAGCGGGAAAACAAGGGCCAGGGGACACCGCAGGACACCTGCAATCGGACCATGATCTCTCTCTTCAACTTGGGGCCCTCGATGAGGCGGTCCAGAAAGTAGCAGAGTTGATCGGACGACCATTCCTTGATCGTCCGGGTGCTCCGTGCAGCGCAGATCGGCGCCACGTACGTGTTCTTCCTGGGCACCTTTTTGGGGGGTTCCGCGCTGCACGCCACCGCAGCCGGCGCAGCCACCGCAGCCACCGCAGGCTTCCGCGTCTGTGCGGAAGCAGACGGGGGCGCGACATGAGGTGGCCAAGAGGCTTTTGGACATCTTGACCATACATGCACACGCACACACACCGAAACACACCGAAACACAGGCACACAGACGAACACACACATCCACATCCACACACACACATTGGGAACCGCAGAACAAAGCAAGAAAAGCGGTTGGAGAAACTCCTCAGGAGCTGCAGGGCAGTCCTAGACGCCTTTCGGTCTGTCAAAGAGCGCACAGCGCATGCGTTGCGTGCCTGGGCACCCCGCAACGGACCTCAATAGTTCCACGGAGGAGTTCATGTGTTATTCTACCGCAAGCCATCACACGTTCAGCTACTCATACTGTGTTGGGTGCTCCCACCCACACACTATGCAAAAAGACCCAACACAACCACCCTGGAGGCAACAGGGCACTGCACCGGACCGCTTCAAGTTTTCCTCGGGCCACCGAACATGGAGTGAAAGAACATACCATGGGCGGCTAGGCGCCTTTCTGAGTGACAGTGCAACCCTGAGGACATCCCTGTTCAGGCCCACACTGCCACCGCACAAGGGGAAGGAGAAGCGAGTTCATGAACCAGTCCCGATGTATGCTCCATTCTCTTTTGGCAGGTCAAGAGACACGCATGCCGCACAGCATGGTCAGCGGAGCCCGCCCGCGCGGTTTGTGCGCACCAAGCGCCCTGTACGGCACTGTGACCCAGTACAAGCAACCTCCGGGGCAAGTCATACTGCCCTATCCCCAAGACGCAACCAGCGGGTCCCGTTGTCAAAGTTGTCCCGCGTGGCATTGCAGGGCAGGACCAGTAGTGCCCCTTGACAACGAGCCCCTACATGCAGGGGGGTGAGTAGACACACACACACACACACACACACACGATGGGAATCACAAACGAGAACAAAGCAAGAAAAGCGGTGAAAGAAAACTCGTCAGGAGCTGCCAGGCAGCCCTGGACGTCTTTCGGTCTGTTGGGGGCGGCGCAATGTGCGGCACTAGTCAGTGCAGATGCAGTGACCGGCCTGACTCTGGCCTTAGCGTGGCAGGGAGCATGCGGGAGAGTGGGGGAGGTCGGCTCCGATTTGCTCTGCACACCGTTTCAGGTCTTTAAACAGTTGCGCCCTGACTTTGGAGCCCTTCAGAGGCAGGGGGTCGTTGGGGCGGACACGCACGCACGCACGCACGCACACACGCACGCACGCACGCACGCACGCACGCACACACACACACACACACACACACACGCACGCACACACACACACACACACGCACGCACACACACACACACACACAGAAACACGCACACACACACACACACACACACACACACACACACACACACACACACACACACAGAAACACACACACACACACACACACACACACACACACACACACACACACAGAAACACACACACACACACACACACACGCACACGCACACGCACGCGCACGCGCACGCGCACGCGCACACGCGCACACCCGCACGCGCGCACGCACGCACGCACGCATGCACGCACAAACACACACACACACACACACACGCACACACACACACACACACACACACACACACACACACACACACACACACACACACACACACACACACAAACACACACACAAACACACCGGAGGGCGGCCGCGGCCCCGCTTGACGGGCGGAGGTGGAGGCGGAGGCTCTGGTTCCTCTTCGGGATCCTCGAGTCCCGCAGCCTCCGACCCCTGGACCCAAAACCGCCGCTTTGCGGCCGTTTTGGACCACCGCAGCAGCTCTTGTTCGACATCGGCGATGAGCGGGTTCTGACCGAAAAAGCCCTCCACAAGCGTATACAAAGAGCTGGGCAACGCCGGGGTGCACAGCCACTCCGCGTGCATCTTGGCCACCTGAAGGCAACGGGGCATTGGACAGGCCGCCCCTGCGGAACATTGCCCGGCCTTCGCATCATCGCCCTATCGCAGACCCCCATCGCATCAGCCCCGCAAGCGCAGGCAATGAGGCAGTTCCAGAAGCTGCAGTCAACAATAACACAAGACGTTGCCCTTTCTGTATAGGTCTACGTCCCTGGCCACGCCCCCCCTTCCCTGCGTTGTCGCCCCTCTACTGCACCGCCCTCCCTCTGCCGTGCAAATCCGAAAGTTTTGCGTTCGGTGTTTTGAATTTTAACTGACGCAAAATATCTGCAGCCGCACCCGAAATAGGGAAAATATCGCATTTTGACCTTTTTTTGTCTGCGGAATTCAGTTTTGCGGAGGTGTTTTTAGTTCACTGAGTCTACAGGCTTTTCCTCGTTTTTTCTTTTTCTTTTTCGTTTAGCCAACTTTTTGGAGGGGGTCATGGTGTATTCATTCATGTGCCACTGAAAAGGGCCTGGGGTACCTTGGACTCTGGGGTTGCAGTCCACAGCACAGACCAGCACCAACAAGCAGGCGGTTCAGCTGATTCAGGCCTCCCAGCTTTGCAACGAACCCGTTCCAAATTCGTCCATATTAGTGCCCATGGCACATGAAACGCCCAAACACCAACGCAATTTCCCTCACGGCCCAGCCACTTGTTCATGACCCCGGTTCGTAACGTCGTCGGTAGTAGTGCACAAGGCACATCAAACGCTTAAACAAGGGCAGACCTATGCAATTTTCAAAATGGTCCTAATTAAGAGCGGCACTGGAGTGTGACGCACATCCTAATCAAAGGAACCGCCAACGACTTTGGGCTGGGCCGTGGCTTGACAGGCCGCAGGAGAGTTGGTGGACCCGAGGGGCATCATATTTGAAACGTCTACAAGTGAAGCAAGGGAGGCAAGGGATGCACAGTGCAGCACCAGCGTGTCCAAGTCAGAAGGGGGGGCGGGGGCAAAAGTTTCTTCTTGCGATGGTTGTTGCAAAGGGCCTGCATCTGAAAATGAATATGTTTTGCGCTGTGTTTTGGGCGGTAAAACAACAGCTTGTGTCGGGAAATAATCATTAGGCTCATGAAAAGTTTATTCGGGGGTTATTAGGGGGCCCTTGGAGCCCCTTTTCTAATGACCCCCCCCCTCCCCCCCCGGAGGGAGGCTCCAGGGGCCGGCTCTCTTTGTTCCCTGTTTTTCAGGCATATTCCATGACCAAACCGCTGGCACTGTCACAGTCTGTCCCTGTCACTGTCACTGTCACTGTGCACTCCAAGGCGGGGGGGGGGGGATCCTGCTGTGGTTGTCAGCCGTTCTAATACACCCCCCCCCCTGTGTGACATTACGTCGTGCTGCTGTTTCTTTACGGGGCCCTGGACAGTCACCCGGTCTTCCCTTCGCATGTTGCGTCGGGTCGCTGCGTTCTGTCGGCCGCTGCGGCCGGTGCTCCTGCTGGTGTCGTTTCCGCGTTCGCGCAGCCCCCCCACCAAATTTTCGGACATTTGCATTGAGGAAATAAACTTGCGGTCATTGGGGCCCCTTTCCGGAACCCCCCCTCACTGAATTTGCGGGGGCTCCAAGGGCCCCCCCCGCCCCAAGTAATATTGTCATCAGCCTCGCCGCTGATACTCAATATTCTTACGGTACTGCACCGCCCTCCCTCCACCGCCGCAGCCCACACCCACGCCGCCGCATCCGTGTTGCCATGTATCTCCGGGTGCTGCTGCACCAGAAACGTCAGGAAGTCGGCCGAGGACACGTGGCGGTTCGCGTGCCGCACCGCAAACGTCGCCAAGACGGCGTCCATCTTCTCGTACCCGATGAGCGACCGCAGGTGGTGCAGGAAGAAGTACCCCTTGAGGTAGTGCACGTGGTTGAACCGCCGCTCCGCCCGCAGCCCGTTCTCGAGCGGCGAGTGCGCCAGCGGCGGGGCGGTGGGGGGCGCGCCCTTGAAGCCGGAGCCGGCGGCCGCCGGGCCGCCGCCGCGCCGCTTGCCCCGCCCGATCCCACTGCGGCCGCCCTCCGACGCGGTGCCCACCGGCGCTGCGCCCCCGCCGCCCGCGCGCGCGGCCCCGGCGGCGGTGTCGGTGCCGCTGCCGGCGGCGGCGGCGGCGGCCTCAGGCGCGTCCTCGCCAACACCGGCCGCCGGTCGCTGGGGGCCGCTGGGGGAGTCCGTGGGCGGTGCGGGGCTGAGGACGAGCAGCTGACTGTCCACGTTCCGCACGTCGTGGCACAGCGTCCGCAGGCGCAGCATCGCCTTCAGCCCCACCATTTCCTTGCACTCGGCCTCGGTCATGCGCTGCGCCTCCGCGAAGATTCGCTCCTCCAAATACGTGGCCACGCCTGAGGGGCCAAGGGGGGGGGGAGAGGCCGCACCCACCCTCGGCACCGGCGCCGGCGACCGCCCGGTCCATGTGCGATTGCGTGCGGCGGTGGCACGTGGTGGAGTGTGGCACCGCGCCGGCCATCGTGTTCAGGCATCTTTGTTGCCCCCCCCCCCCCCCCCCCCAGGGAATCGCTTGAAGGAGGGGGGGGGGGGGGGCTCCCCCCCAAACACTCCGGCCTTGGCTCTGCCCCAAAGGCATTCCCATACCCCAACCCCAGCCCCAACCGCATTTCCAACCGCCAATAACCGCCCCAACCGCTGTCGCACCACCTGTGACCGCTCGGCAATCGCTCTGGAACTGCCCTGTTCGCCCCCCTCCCCTTCAAGCAAAGCCCTACCCCCCCCCCCTCTATACTCTCGTACTCTTTCAGTTTTGTTGGCTCACCCCCCCCCACACACACACCCTCTCCGACGGGGCAGGATAGCCCGGGGTCCCTTTGGGTGGTCGGTACGGTCCCCGTCACCCAGGCCCTGAAGGGGAGGGCGGGGCTCTGAGAACGGGGGCTCCAACGACCTCCCCCCCCCCCCCCCGCGCGCGCAAACCCTTTCCCCTTCCACCCCAAGAACTTCGGCGCCCGATGTCTTCGTGACCGATGATGAAGGGTCCCGGTCCGTTGCGCTCCCGGCCCTGATCCCTCACCTCCAACTCCTGAACGCCCAAGCCAGTGTGTACACCCGAAGCACCTCTTACGCTACTCCGCCTGTTTTTTTAATTCTGTTATCTATTTATGCTTTGTTTTGTGTATTTTCTTTGTATCTTTTTTTTTCTGTTCATTTTTGTTTTTTTTGGCGGCCCGTCATTTCTGATGCGGTTGGGGGTCATTGTACGGGGGCTGCCGCAGGGCGTGGTGGTCTGCTCAAACATCTTTTCGTGAGAGGGTGGGACAGGGTTGGGAGAGGGTTGGGAGAGATTGGGAGAGGTTGGGAGAGGATTGGGAGAGGTTGGGAGAGGATTGGGAGAGGGTTGGAGAGGGTTGGGAGAGGGTGGGAGAGGGTTGGGAGAGGGTGGGAGAGGGTGGGAGAGGGTTGGGAGAGGGTTGGGAGAGGGTGGGAGAGGGTGGAGAAGAGGGTTGGGAGAGGGTTGGGAGAGGGTTGGGAGAGGGTTGGGAGAGGGTGGGAGGGGGTGGGAGAGGGTGGAGAGGGTGGGAGGGGGGTGGGAGGGGGTTTGGAGAGGGTGGAGAGGGTTGGGAGAGGGTGGGAGGGGGTGGGAGAGGGTGGGAGAGGGTGGGAGAGGGTGGGAGGGGGTGGGAGAGGGTGGGAGAGGGTGGGAGAGGGTGGGAGAGGGTTGGGGAGGGTGGGAGAGGGTGGGAGAGGGTTGGGAGAGGGTGGGAGAGGGTTGGGAGAGGGTTGGGAGAGGTGGGAGAGGGTTGGGAGAGGGTGGGAGAGGGTTGGGAGAGGGTGGGAGAGGGTTGGGAGAGGGTGGGAGAGGGTTGGGGAGAGGGTTGGGAGAGGGTGGGAGAGGGTGGGAGAGGGTTGGGAGAGGGTGGGAGAGGGTGGGAGAGGGTGGGAGAGGGTGGGAGAGGGTTGGGAGAGGGTGGGAGAGGGTGGGAGAGGGTGGGAGAAGGGTGGGAGGGGGGGAGGGAGGGTGGGGAGAGGGTGGGAGAGGGTGGGAGAGGGTGGGAGAGGGTGGGAGAGGGTGGGAGAGGGTGGGAGAGGGTTGGGAGAGAAAATTCACCCCCTGCGGTATGGGTACCGGTACAAAATCTCGGGCGCCCACAAAACCCATTGATCCGTACAGCCATTCTGGGGTCTGTAGAAGGGGGGGGGGGGGGCCTTGGGGTCGGGTCCCGGCCGGCAGCCACCCCCGGGGGTCCGCGCAAATGCGTGAGTGTGGGCGTCGGTGCATTCCACCCCTTCACACGACCGCCGGATCCGCAACGCAACGCCACGCCGCGCCACGCGCGGCCCCACCAAAGAGCGCACCCCGCAGCGGTGGCCCGGATCACACGTGCGGGACACAGTGCCATGCAGCGAGGGCACAGACTCTGCCCAGCCCTCTTCCGCACACTCTTGCGCCGCGGACTCTCGAGAGTGTACCAGTGCACCCGCCGTTGCACACGCTCGTGCCCACATCGCAGTGAACGCGGCAAAGGGATGGAGAGCAGAGGGATGTATTAGACGGGGGGGGGGGGCTTGGCTGGGACCCCCCTCCTCCCAGGGTCCCCATATGGTCCCCGCCGAAGGCGAGCCGAAAATTTTTGAGCTTAAGTCCTCTTGGCACCGAAGCAAAATTTTGGCTGTCAGCCTCAAACATTGGAAGGGGAGGAGGGGGGTCTAGGGGGGCGCAACCCCCCCCCTCCTCCTTCGGTGTACGGCCCTAATACATGACTGGGGGAGAGCCGCCACCTTCACTGAGCCACTCCTCGTTCCAGTCCACGAGCCCCACCAGAATGCCGTACCAGAAGTGGACGAGCTCGTGCGCCAAGTTGCACAGCATTGCGCCCTCCGCGTCCTCCAGAACGATCGCGGCGATGAACACCAAATTGGCGTTGGCGATGCCCAACGAGGCGAACGCCGACGGCATGACGACGATGTCCAAGTGGTCGTGGGGGAAGGACCCGAAGAATTTGATGCAGGCGGACACGAGGGCCTGGATGACGACCTGCGGCGAGGGATGGGGACATGGGGGGAGGACATCCTGCGGCGGGGGATGGGGACATGGGGGGAGGACATCCTGCGAGGGCGTAGCGCAGGCAGACCGGCCCCGGCGCCCGAGGTCGAGCTCCCCGGCTTCTCGACACCGCAACCGTCGCTACCCCAACCCCCCCCCCCCAAATCGGCGAAGAAATCCCAACAAATCGGCGAACAAATCGGCGGACTGATTTTTCGGCAAAACAGGCTCCCAGTGCCCTGGATCTCAGTCCCAGACCCCTAACACACCTTCCTTTTGGTTGCTCAATAGTTGCATTCATTTGGAAACGAAAAATGTCTCTCAATTTTTTAAAAAAATTTTTCGTCTCTCCGTATCTACATGGTCCCTGAGCAGACGTGCCACTAGCGTCCGCCACCTCAGAAATGATCCGACGGAGCAGGGTCCTACTGAGCCACACGCTGGACGCGGCACGTTCCTACTGAGTTCTGGTGGTGCAGGGGGCGGGTATTACTGAGTGGCCTTTGGTGCGGGGCCGATTGCGACTGAGAACCAGTTTCCCTGCTGGACGCTAGTGGCATGTCTGTCCCTGAGCGTGGACACAGCAGTGCACAGTGGTGGTCCAGCGCTCACACGTGCTGACACGCCCTCATACGTGCTCAGACTTCCTCACATCGGCCCACAGGTGCCTCAACGTGCTCAGGCGTGCTCACGGGCAGGACGGTTGTTCATCGGAAACAAAAATCAGGCCGTCCAGTCGCCGGCTCAAGATTTAGGCACGCAATTAGACAGCGGTTGCAGAGCAACCGGCGGCGATTAGAGGGCACCCGCCGGCGTTGGGATGGTAACCGACTACGGTTGGAGGGAAACCAACGGCGGTTGGAGGGTGACATCAGATGGCAGTCGGGGGACGGTGCACGGCCATTGCGCACCGGGAATATGGCATTGTGCACCCGGTGCACAGTGGTGCACGGACACTGATGGCGGACCACGTTTTTGACGAAAACAATCAACACCCGTTGACTGAAAAATGTCCTGCCCACGGGTGCCCAGACCAGAAAATAGTAATTGCGGATGCGGATGCGCATTTTACGTGACAGCCAGTGCCGTCGACAGCCAAACCCGGCGCCGCCTCTGCCCCCTGGCGTCCCTCCCACGGCGGCGGTCCTCACTGGCAGGCGCTCGATGGCAGCTTGACCAGGCGCAGGGTCCAGACCCACTCACTTGACCGCCTCATTTTGCGCCCTGTTCCCATTCCACTGAATCTTCAGGAAGTCCCTTCGAATGCTCTCCAGTGAACCATCCGAAGGGCGTGCTCACCAGCATCTCCCGCCCTTTGGCTTTCGTAGGGTGTCGGTTGCACTTGCTAACCCAAAGCCTCACCAGCTCCACGACGCCACAACGCCTCGCATTGCCTACGGCTTCGATAAAAACGTGATCTTAGGACACCAGACTTCTCTGCAGCTTGAACAAAGGCAGTGCGCCTGCCGAAGCAATAGCCACGGTCTCCACGGCCGGGGCGGGGGTTTGCCAAAGCCGAAGCTGATGCAGCCCGGGGTCATCCTTCCTTCTTCGGCGGGCCGGTTCCTGTTGGCACCACGAGCCCACCAGCCCAGCCCAGCACAGCCCAGCCCAGCCCAGCACCGCCGAGTTACGCAAGCCCCAGCCGCAGCCCCACAAAGTACAGCACGGCACGGCACGGCACGGCACGGCACAACAAGCCCCGGCCGCCGGGGAAGTAGTCCTTCGCGTTCCAGGGCGTGCCCGGTGGCCCGAACTCGCTGACGAGCACGTCGATGTGCGGGATCGGGGCCGCCGCGAGCGCCTCGGCCTGCGCCATGACGTCCGCGATCCATTTCCCGCGCAGCCGCCCGATCCATCGGTCGCCCTTGCGCTTGATGTGGCAGCACCAGCACCTCCCTCACAGCGGCGCAGCACAGCACACCCCACCTCTGGCCCGGAGGGGTAGGGCTCAGGTACCCCCTACCTCCAACCCACAAGCCCCTTCCCGATCCAAGAGCGCCCAGGACATTAACGCCGGGTGCCTTCGCCGCAGGCACACCCCACCACTGCCCCCCCACAGCCCAACCCCGAGTCCAGCACAGCACCCCCCGCGCGGCCCCGGCACCGCACCGCACCGCACCGCACCGCACCGCACCGCACCGCACCGCACCGCACCGCACAGCCCAGACCTGCAACGTCTGTACCGAGTGCACGCCCACTTTGCAGCGGCACTCCACCGCGGCACACGTCTTGCAGCCCCCGGGCGGACAGCCAAGCCCCGGGGCTTGGGCGGCCTCCGCAGCGGCGGCCCCGGGCTCCCGTGGGCCGTCGAGGGGGTCCCGCATGGAAGCGCGGGGGCAAATGAGGCGCGTGGGCACGGGGTACTCGCACAGCGCGTGCACCGCCGCCGGGCCCACGAAGAGCGCGAGGGCGTTGGGGGGCACGGGGGTGGGCATCTCGAAGCAGAACGTGTGGCGGGGCGACGGGCCGCGCGTGCTCGAGGGGGCCGCGGCCGCCGGCGGGGGCGTCCCCTTGTCCGCCGACACGACGGCCACGCAGTCGCGGGGGACGTTCAGGCGCACGGTGTACGTGCACACGGTCATGGGGCAGTCGTGGCACGGGAACAGGGCTCTGTTGTTGGCGAGGGAGCCTTGGGAGAAGACGAAGTCGGGCCCCCATTGCAGAGCGTTCTCCGGCTGAAATGCGGGGCCTGCGGACGGGAGTACAGAGAGGCTGCGGTGCAACGGGAAGGAGGCTCGATGACCAGTCGCTGTTGGGTGAAGGTAAAGGTAAAGTCCTTGGGCGATCACCAAGGCCGAGCGTAAAGTAACGCTTTCTCCATCGCACAGGCCTTTGCTAAGTTGGGGAGGGGGGTCAGGGCGGGTTCCTAGTGAGGAGCCTTGTGGATGGTGCTGGGTCCTACTCAGCTGCCCGTAGGGCGGGGCTCCTTCCTACTGAGCTGACTGGCACCTGGAGCTGGATCCTACTGAGATCCCTCACCACGGCAGGGGATCACCCCCAGCCACCGCCCCCACTAAGCGAAGGCCTGCCCTTGCAGCGTCCCTTCTGGCTCGCGGGATCATGGACTCCCTGGCGCCGAGGATCGCGGCGTTCCTGCTTAACTCACCATCGGGATACAAACCAATGACCTCTAGTTCAGGCGTCACGTGCATGACATATGAAGTACGCGCCCTCTCTCAGTCGCTGTTGGGGCGTGAGGCGTGTGGCAGCGATGAAAGTGCTGTGGTGCTGGAGGGCGGCGTTGTGGGAGGACCTGGGGGCTGCGCTGCTGGACGTGATGGCGACCCGCGTGAGGGGCTGTTGAAGCGGGGGCCTCGTGTGGGGGCCTCTGTGACTCTCAGGGGAGGTGTGCCTAGGCGCCCTTGGAAGCATGGACCAGCAGGGGACGGGGGGGGGGGGGGAGTCCAGGGCTTCTTTTGAGTAGGGGGGGGGAGGAGGGGGAGGGGGTTTTGGACCCAAAACTTGGTGTACCAAAAATGGCCTGACCAGATTTTCCCGATTGTAAATTTCGTTTTTTCGCACTATGGTCACTTTGGTCTGGGGAGGGGGGGAGGGGGTTTTGGGGGAGGGGTCCCCCCCCCCCTTGGTTTTTAACTATTCTAAAGAAGGCCTGGGGGAGTCCCCCGAGTCCCCTGGGACGGACCGTCCGCACCGGCCCCGGCGCCCGAGGTCGAGCTCCCCCGCTTCTCGACACCGCGACCGTCGCTACCCCCAACACCCCGTGACGCCCGGGCCGGGCCAGCCGCGCCCACCAGCCGCACCCCGGGACAGGCTCCCCTACCCCCCATCCGCTCCCTCCACCCGCCGACCTCAACGGGTGGCCAACGGAAGCCCTGAGGGAACTCCGAAGGTGGGTGAAGCTTGAGCGACTCGCCTTCGTGAGCTTTGTCATGGCGAGTGTAGCAGAGGCAACGCCATGGCAGCGAGGCGATGTGGTCCCATCAGGGCGGTCCTTAACGGGAAAAAAACAAAAAACAGTTTTCCCAAAAAAGCCCGCGGGCACTCCATGTGCTCAACCATGGTTGGTGGCGGTTGGCGGTTGGCGGTTGGCGGCGGTTGGCGGTTGGCGGTTGGCAACTGGCGGTTGGTGGCGGTTGGCGGCGGTTGGTGGTTGGTGATCGGTGGTTGGTGGCGGTTGGCAGTGGTTGGCATTTGGCGGTTGGTCGCCGCTGGCGGTTGGCAGCGGTTGGTGGCTGGTGGTTGGTGGCGCTTGGTGGTTGGCGGTTGGTGGCGGCTGGCGGTTGATGGGAGTTGGCGGTTGGCGGTTGGTGGTCCCTTGGGGCGGCCCTTAAGGGCGGTCCTCAGCAAAAAAAAAATCTGGTCCCTTAAGGACCGCCCTGGGTCCCATGTGGCAGCCGGGGGGTTCATCGACGTGGCTATGTAACCCTTGCCGGCTCCCAAAGCGGGGCTGAACCGATGGCCACGTAGGCCCTGCCGTGTTTGGGTCCCAAAAGCGGCGACGCCTCCACGTGGCTACGTAACCCCTGCCGTACAGGGCCCCCCAAAGTGATGATGCATCAAAGCGGCGACCTCCCCTGTGGCGTGGCCGGGGCGCCGAAGCGGGGGAGGGTCATGGCGGCGAGGTCGCCCCTGCCGGCGACTCCTCCTGCGCTTGGGGGGCAGCACGGGGCTGTTATCGGAGGCAGTCGCCGTGTGCAGTGCTCGGCGAGGGAGGGGGGGGGGGGCTGAATGGCAGGGGACAGGGGGGGCGAGCCGCCCGCGAACTCCCTTTGGTGCCCGACATAAAAGCACCGGTTCCTTCCATATCCCCAACCGGAAAGGGGCCATGCAAAAAGCGTGGATTAGGGCTCCGTATCAAACGTGGCCCAAAAAGATGCCCAACGAGCGCCCGGCGCCTTGATGCCCCCCCTGAATGGCAGGGGACAAGGGGCGAGCGGGCTTTCACTTCCGGGGGGGGGGGGGGGGGTCGATAGAGCCCCTTGGCTAGACCCCCCCCCAAAAAAGGGCTCAATTGACAGGACCCCCAAAATCCTACCGAGACTGACCCCCGGGCCTCGGAGGTGACCCAGACCCAAAAATCGGGAAAAAAAGAAAATGGGATTTTTGGAATCAGCGCGTCGAGGGGGTTCAGAAAAGTCATCATTGGCCATGTGTTTGGTGGAAAAAAATTGACAATGTTAATGCTAAAAAAAATTGGGCGCCAGAGTTCATAATAACTGATTAATGGTGCCTGTCAATTGAGCCCTTTTCCCGAACCGGCCCCCCCGCCCCCAGTTTTTGGGGGGCTCTATCGACCCCCCGTGTGACATTCCGTCGGGTTGTTGTTCCTTTACGGGGCCCTGGACGGTCACCCGTTCTTCCCTTCGCATGTTGCGTCGGGTCGCTGCGTTTTGTCGGCCGCTGCGGCCGGTGCTCCTGCTGGTGTCATTTCCGCGTTCGCGGAGCCCAGTAGTTGGTGTGCCGGGGCTGTGCTGGATGTGGCGGGATGTGCCGTTTGTGCGTCAGCGGCGCCCAGCAGTTGGCGTATTGAGGGTTGTGCTGGTTGTTGGGGCTGGGGCCCCCCGTGTGACATTCCGTCGGGTTGTTGCTCCTTTACGGGGCCCTGGACAGTCACCCGTCCTTCCCTTCGCATGTTGCGTCGGGTCGCTGCGTTCTGTCGGCCGCTGCGGCCGGTGCTCCTGCTGGTGTCCCCCCTCGAAGTGAAAACCCGGCGCCCCAAAGGGGGGGCGAGAGGGCCCCCAAAACACATGGGCGTTGGGTGCCAAAAGGCGCCTCAACGGGCGTTGAGTCCATTGGTTGACCGGACAAAGTCGTTAAGTACGGGCAGGGCCGCACTGACCAGGGCGGTCCTTCGGGAAAAGAAGAAGCAAAGAAAGAAAGAAGAGGATTCGTAACGCCAACAGAAACGAACGTTCATGGGGACGCTCTGTGCGTCATGGGCACGACACAAAACCACAGAAACAGTTTTGAAAAGCGGTCGCCGGTTGGCGACGGTTGCCGGTTGACGGCGGTTGGTGGTTGGTGGGGGTTGACGGTTGTCGGTTGCCGGTTGACGGCGGTTGGTGGTTGGTGGGGGTTGACGGTTGTCGGTTGCCGGTTGACGGCGGTTGGTGGTTGGTGGGGGTTGACGGTTGTCGGTTGCCGGTTGACGGCGGTTGGTGGTTGGTGGGGGTTGACGGTTGTCGGTTGTCGGTTGGGGGCGGTTGGTGGTTGGCGGTTGGTGGTCCTTGGGGCTGTCCTGAAGTTAAGGGCGGTCCTCAACAAAAAAGAAAATTGGGGTTCTTAAGGACCGCCCTGCCACTGCCGCCAAGCCCCGTCCATCGACACTCCCACTGCCCAAAGCCACCCCTCATTCAGCGGCCCTTGCGGCGGGGGCCGGACCTGTGGAGTAGTAGACGCGCACGGCCTGGGGCAGCCGGACCCGGTCCATAACGGTCAGGCAGTGCCGCTCGTTCACGAACTGCAGGTGCCGCCCGTCGGGCACGGACAGGACCGAGGCGACGCACAAGTGGGCGGCGTCCAGGACCACGCGGCACACGTCCTCCCGCCGGGGGCGGAGCTGGAGCGTGATGCTGCCGGACATGCGCTTCGTCGCGAAGCAGACGCTGAGGTCCAGGTCGAAATGGGGGATGGAGACCTCGTCACGCGACGCGGACATGGGCAGGTCGCCTGAGAAAGGCAGGGGAACGGGGCGGGGGGGGGGGGGCTTGGCACAAGGCCTCGGTATCTGATTGTTTGCCTTTGGCGGCGCCTATTGGCCTCTTGCCACTGCTCAGTCTGACCCTCCGTGGGCCCGAACGTGTTTTGGTTGTGTCAACGGAGCCCCCGGATGACTTGTCCTGTTTGACTACTCCGGGGGCCGGCCGTCCCAGAGACGGGGCTGTTGCCCATGCCGTTGACCAGGTGTATCCTGATGCACACTCCGAGTCCATGCGGGGGTTTGCCGACTCCAGCAGTGACTTGAGCGCGCTGGGGTGTGCATCTGCAGGATCATGTTCCTGACAGGGGCTTCAAACAACCACAAATGATTCTTTCCCGTTTTTCCTTTCGGGCGGGGGGGGAGTGCGGGGGATGAGCAGCGCATGTGAGGGGGTGGGGCTGGGGCAAAGGCATGCGAGACCTGCATACCGCCCCGCCCCACCCCACCCCCACCCCGACCCCGACCCACCCCGCGCCTCGGCCCAACCCACCGTGCGCCCTGCCCTGTCCCGCCCTGCCCTGCCCTGCCCTGCCCTGCCCTGCCCTGCCCTGCCCTGCCCTGCCCTGCCCCGCCCTGCCCCGCCCCGCCCCCACCCCGCCCCCACCCCGCCCTGCCCTGCCCTGCCCTGCCCTGCCCTGCCCTCCCGGGATCTGGATCCGGACAATGGCAGCAACGCCCCCCCCCCGCCCCCTCCGCAGCGGGTGTCGGGCTGCGTAGCCTGACGCGAGCTTGAGGTGTTCCGCCGTGTTGCCGTGGCGCAACGCCGTTGACAGAGGGTGCGCGCCAGAGACAGACACAAAATCGGTCTCTTGGCAATGTGCTGCGTGTTGCCTGGACCACAAACGTCTCATGGGCTGAGAGCCGTGCCGCGTGTACGAGACGTCAAGGGACTCCCACGTCGCCATGCACGTGGTCTTTGGTGGGTGTCTCCGGTCCCTTTGCCTTGCGGCTTCGCCGCTTGCAAGTGGCCTTCCTCCCGAGGCCTCCCCCCTGGAGGAAGCCTGTGCTACTGCACGTGCGCAGAAGAGGCGATCAGCACAAAGCGCAGGAAGAAAGTTGGCTCGTCGGTGGCCTACGTCCCTTTCCGTCACAGAGGCCGTGTCCCAGCCCAAAGGCCCCAACTGTGAGTGTCTGTCTGTCCCCTGCCGCCCGCGCTGACGCGCACGCGCATGGCGCGGTCGCAGCATCGGGCGTTGTTCGCATGCCGTTTGCAGTGTTTTCGCGTCTTTTGGTTTGGTGTCGGAATCGCGAAGGTCAAGAGGACATCGCTGTCCAGTGGTCTGAGGCCGCAGCGCAAGCGTCGTCCCGACGACATGCCACCTTTCGACACAATTTCGCTTCATTCGTCTTTTGTTCCTTGCGGTACAGACATCGTCGGAGTCCATTGACTCTGCGACCCAGAGAGCGCCCAGTCCCCCGACAGCGCCCGGCCAAACCCCTCCAGAGGGTCGCGTGCGCGTCACGCGGGCAGCGCACCTGAGAGCTTCCCGCAGACACCGGCGGAAGAGGAAGCGGCAGTGAGTAAAGGGATCTGGGGCCCAGGGTCCTCGCCCTTGTCCAAGTCCAGAGCCCGGGCCTTTGATGGGGATGCGAAGGCGTGGGCCTTGGAAGGGGACGGGAGTGCGGGGGACTTCGCGGGGGACACCAGCTTCGAGCGCGAAACCGCGGCCACGAGGGCCCGCAGTGCCTTGGGGTCCGCCGCGTGGGAAGCCAAGTGGGCCTCGCGGCAGAGCCCGGGCATCATCGCGTGCGCCTCCGCGAGCACCTGATCGTAGGTCCATCCCTGAGACCGCGCAGGGGCGCGGGAGGCGCGCGACGCAGGGGCAGGGGGCGCGCGCGGCGCGTAACACTCGCACTAGCATCCGTTTCAACGGACGGTTACGGACGCACGCCACATTCAAAACAGACGCAAACGGGCGCATCAAACTGGTAACCACTGCACATTACACGTCCCACTATCCGCTCAACCATCGGCGGGGGTTGCCATGCCAGTCCACAGCGCTCTCTGTTGCCGGCGACCATTTCCGCTCACAACACACCAACAAAAGGGAAACGGACGCAAACCGACGCACTGCAAAACTGAAACGGACGTAGACGGACGGGTACCCACATCAAGACGGACGCTGATGCCAGGCATGGCACGGGCGACGGCTGCGCGCGGCGCAGGGAAGCGCAGAGGCGAGGCATGAGCAGCGCAGGGGCGAGGGCTCGTCCGAAAGACAAAGGCGCACAGGGCCTCGCGCGACAATACCCGCCCCACGTGAGAGAGAGAGAGAGAGAGAGAGAGAGAGAGAGAGAGACAGAGAGAGAGAGAGAGAGAGAGAGAGCGAGAGAGAGAGCGAGAGAGAGAGAGAGAGAGAGAGAGAGAGACAGAGAGAGAGAGAGAGAGAGACAGAGAGAGAGAGAGAGCGAGAGAGAGAGAGAGAGAGAGAGAGAGAGACAGAGAGACAGACAGAGACAGACAGAGAGAGACAGAGAGAGAGAGAGAGAGAGAGAGAGAGAGAGAGACAGAGAGACAGACAGAGAGAGACAGAGAGAGAGAGAGAGAGAGAGAGAGAGCGAGAGAGACAGAGAGAGAGAGAGCGAGAGAGAGAGAGAGAGAGAGAGAGGCCCCGGTGTGACCACTTGCAGTCCCCACGTTGCGTCCGTCTTCAATGCCCGCGTACCGGAGTGCCGCACGAAGGCAACGGCGTTGGGCAGTCTGCGTGTGACGGTCCATTGGGAACTGCTCACAGCAAACCTTCGGCACTGCCCCTGGGACACCGCCACAGCACTGCACCCGATAATGACCGGGTGATGGGGGTCGCTGTGACAGATCTGGGGGGCGTAGATCGCGTTGCGGTGCGTCGCGGGCGCCATGCCCACGGGCCCCGTGGCACGCAATACAAATACCTGCATTAGACTGTGGCTCTGGGCCTTGGTCGGGGACGGGGTACCAGCGACGTCCGCGTGGCGCGCGTTGGCGTCGGGGGTGCCCGGAGTCTGCGGGAAGAGGACGGCGCACAGGGCCCACTGTAGCAGCACAAGTGCCCACGCACTGCCCACCCGCGGCTGCGCCCTGAGCGTATGCCTGTGAATTGGGAAACCCCCGCCCCCTTTCTCATCACGCATCAAAAGTACTATCACGCGTGACGGTCTCCTCTGTTGTGTGCTGTTTTGGGGTCGATTCTGCGTTCCATTGCATCCTGCGCCCTGAAGATAGTTGGATCGACCCGCTGTTACCCCGTGTCGTGCTGCAAAGTACCGACCAGGGACAAAGTACAGGTGGTCAAAATGATATCATGCGCGGTACAATAAACGGGGGAGGGGGCGACATCGGACAATAGATTCAGGTCGTTCACTGTTCGCCTACACAGCAGCCATCACCGCTTCCGGGGGGAGGGGGGGCATGAGCTCATACATGCCTGCCTTTGATTCTTGGAGGCCCCTGCATACACGCTGCTGATTCCCAGACGAGTACAAAACGCCCTCGAACGCATAGGCACTTGCTTTGTTGCCTTGTTGCCTCATCCCCCCCCTCCATTCATCAAAACAAACCCACCTTTTTGGCCGTTGGCCCCGCCCCAGAGAAGTATTGGAAGGGGGGGGGGGGGTGGCTGGGACCCCCCTCCTCCGAGGGTGTCCAACCCAAAAAAAGAAAAGAATCGTTTTTCGGCAACGCACACCCGCATACCTCTGGATGGACAGGGGGTATGCAATACAATGCAAGAGGCTTTTCCCTCCTTGAGGAACGGAAAGGCAGCGCTCGGTCAAGGATACGTTGGGGGTGTTGGGGCTTCCCATTGAAAGCGTCGCTAAAAACGAAAACACACGATGGGGGCAACAATCTCTTGACCGGTGGCAGTTGTCACTCCCTGTTTAACAGCGAAAAAGGGTTCCATGGCCGATCCCGCAACACAAACAAACAGACGACAGGGCCACGACATACCACTGCACATCCACACAGAAGCGCCCCGCACTGCCATGCAGCGGTTGCAGGCCGCCAAAATGGCTTTTCACCTCCACAAATCTTCCGTGCTCCATGGCACATCAGAAGGGGAGGTGGAGGGGGGTCTGGGGGGGGGGGGGTCCAAGGGGGGGACCCCCCTCCTGCTACGGTATACGGCCATTCTAATACTTCCATGCCCCGCCACATTGCTGTCCTTTCCGGTCCGTGCAATGCTCCCGCACTGTACCGCCCGCTCGCGCAGTCGTGTACCAGAATCTTAAGAAAAGCCCTGAGGGGCGCCTCCGCGTCACCACGCACGCTGCAGGCCCCCAAGGCCGAGGCCCTCGCTCACACAACGTCGGTCCACACACGCTTTACACAATATCAACGTCGCGTGCGCGCGCGGGCCCTCGCGGCGTCACTCGGTGTGCGGCCGGGCCCGGGGCGGGGGGAGGGCTCAGCCACAGGGGGAGTGGCGGCGCGTACCTGAGGGGCTGTGCCAGGCCTTTGTGGGCCCCCCCGGTCCCCGCGCACCCCCGTCTCCCCCACCGCCAACTGCACAAGGTACAGCAGCAGCGGGACGGCGCTGTGCGCCGCCCCACCGCCGTGCGCCACAAAGGCCGACACGGTGAAGGGCAGGGGCCGCTGCGTCAGGGCGTCGTAGTGGGCGGGCGTCGAGGAGCACAGGTGCAGGCCGTAGACGCGGACCGGGGCCTTGCAGTGGGCCGTGACCTCCAGCAGCTGCTCCACCAAATGCGACACGGGGCTGGCCTTGGCCCCGGCAGTGTCCTGAGGGGCGCAATGGGGGAGGGGGAGGGGCCGAAGAGGAACCCCCGTGTGCGAGGCGAGAGAGGGGCTTGGGGCGGTGAGGCTCAGGAAGAGGGTGCAAGGGGCGTGGTCCAGGGACAAGGTCCAGTGCCAAAGGGCAGTGAAGCAGACAAGAGAGGCAGGGACGAGAGATGAGGGAATGAGGGAGCAGACGAGTGGGGGGGTCATACACCTCCGGTTAGAGTATGTGAGGATGTATTGGGGGGAAGGTGGTGGCGGGTGGGGCGGGTTTGTGTGTGGCGGATTGCATCGGGGGGGCTGTGTGGGAGGTTGTGAGGGGGGTTGCATGGGGTTTGTATGGGGGTGTCATGGTGGTGTTGAGGGTTGTTGGGGGGGTTGCAATGGTGTTGGTGTGGGGCCTGACGTCCCGGTGCTATGGAGGTTGTGCGGGGGGGGGGGGGGGGATGCATGGGAGGTGGGGGCTTGTAGGTTGTTGTACCAGGGGCGGGGGGGACACAACCGGCCACCAACATATTCTCCTAGAGCAGCCCTGGACGTTCGAAACAAAATAGATAGTCAGAAAATATACACCCATGCACTCACATATGTTCACAGACGCGCGCGCGCGCGTTGGGAACCGCAAAAACAAGAGCAAAAGCACAAGAAAAGCGGTTGGAGCAAACTCCGCAGGAGCTGCAGAGCAGCCCGAGACGTCCTTTGGTCTGTTGAAGCGGGACGGAGTGCAAGACGGTGCTGGTGTGCAGTAGTGCAGAGCCACTCCCTTTTGCCCTTATCAGACCCAAATAATGCTTGGAGGAGCCCGAGTCTACTACCCTACCAATAATCTGCTACACACACACGCACACACACACACGTTGGGAACCGCGAGACAAGAACGAAGCAAGAAAAGCGGTTGAAAGAAAACTCCTCAGGAGCAGCAGAGCTGTCCTAGACGTCTTTCGGTCTGTTGGTAGAGAATGAGCAAGTGCAGTTCCGGACAGTGGACCTCTCCTTTTCCCCAATTCAGTTCTGCATCGCCCAACAGACCATAAAAACCGCCCACGGAGGAGCTCGTGCACTACCGTTGCCTTAGCCTAGATTTATCGTGTGCTGGGTGCCACCACCCCGCCACACACACACAGGAAAACATTCAGGGAGGGCGGGTTTTGCGCAGCGTGGTACAGCGGCCGTGCAGCCGGCTTGTACCTTGAAGACCCGAGTTCGAGTCCTCCTCCGCCGGCAAGCAGAGGAGGACTACGAGGAGGAAACACGCCACCCGGCGGACGCCGGTAGCAGTGACGGGGCGCGCTGCTGCAGGTGTGCCGTGCTTGGTGCCTCGTTTTTTGTGTGTTATCTCAGACATGCAAGGGAAACATTCATGGAGGGGGAGGCAGGAAGGATGCAGGGATAGGGGGACCAGACTTTCGCTGGGTTTTTGTGCCGCATGGTGGAGCGGTCGCACAGCCGACCGCCGCCCTGAAGACCCCGGTTCGAGTCCTCTTCCGCGGGCAAGCGGAAGAGGAGTATGAGGAGGACATGCGCCAC
>OZ038395.1:4355752-4407545 GCA_964036045.1 Eutreptiella sp. 'Long Island Sound 2002'
ACCCGAATGTTCCATTGCCGGTGGCACAGCTCATAACAAACCCTCTACAGCTGGTACAACCTCTGGGAGTGCACCCTGACACGCTCCATAAGCTCACCCTTCCCCCCGCTGACACCCAAACCATGCTTCCTACAAATGGCCTTAAACTCAACTTTAGTCCAGTCATGCAATTTCCCCCTCTCCATTGCCTTCAACACTGCCTCATCCACATCATACGCGAACACCATCTGCAAGGCAAGGTTGGAAGAGATAGAGGGGTCAGCTGATGGGTTACGAAGGTCAGGAGAGGAGCTACTGGCAACTTCACTTGGCAGCTCCAAATCCTCGTCCTCACCTCAACTGCATGCCCTTGCTTCCGTTTGCGCGGGCGGAAAGGGCTCTTCCGGAGATCATCAAACACCTCAAAGGGGCCCCAATCCTCTGGTGCCTCCCCATTGCACCTTACCCACAGCGTCTCACACATGCGCTCCGTGCTTTGGCCAAAGTCAGTAGCCGTCACGTAGATAAATACTCTCTCACACGAACACGAGCTTGCCTCAACCCAATCCTCCACTGTAGCACTACCATCCCACTGAGTTCCATTGAAGCATGTTTGGACATCTTCAATCAGACTGCGAAGAAACTTCATCGGGCTACCCTTGATGAGGCTACTCCCTACGTCAACACCCAACGATTCCTCCCACCCCCCTGGAATGACATGACGCATGGCGTGCAACAGCTGTGTGCACATCACGTTCATCAAACCCTGGACGGCGGTGACCCGTGCCCCCTTGATCGCTTGAACTTTCTTGCTTGTGGCACATAACTCCTGCCGCCTGGGGGGTCCCCACCGCTTCAGAGCGGGGGGATAAATCAGAAGTGGCCCACAAGTGGGCAAGTTGGCTACATTACCCCTGCCGCCTAGGGGTTCCCCACCGCTTCAAAGCGCACACAAGTGGGCAAGGTGGCTACATTACCCCTGCCGCCTAGGGGTCCCCACCGCTTCAGAGCGTGGGAATAAATCAGAAGTGGCCCACAAGTGGGCAAGGTGGCTACATAAACCCTTTTTGTGGTGCCCAAAAGAGGGCGGAATTGCTACGTAGCCCCTGCTTTCTTGGCGATCCCCAAAAAGGGGGGATAGACATGGCCCACGTTGGGCCAGCGCAAAAAGGCCTCTAGGGGCAGTCCTTAAGGGCGGTCCTTAACAAAAAGAAATCTCGTCCCTTGAGGACCCCCCTGCTGTTGGGGGGATGGACCAGCCCGTGTTAGGACAGGGGGGGGGGGGCTGACCACATCCACACCTGACCACAACTGCCCGGACCGTCGCAGCCCAACAGCGCGTGTGCAGTCCAACGAGCACCAGGTCATGAACGTGTGGTCTGCCGGTTTGGGGGTGCGCACGCCCCGCCCTCGTCGACAATGACTGCATGGCACCACATGCACTGCCAACGCCCCCCCCCCCCCCGCCCCCCAAACACACACACACACACACACACACACACAACACAACACAACACAATGACTGCACTGCGTACCGCACACCTAACACACTTGGGGGGCTCATCCACAACAACTGCCTTTTGCTGTGTTCCGTAGAACAGGCCAGACCACTGTGAGCCAAGCCATCATCCCCTGATCCCCTTAGCCCCTATTGGCCTCCCTGAACCCCCCCCCCCCCCCGGATCATGTGTGTGGACGCTACGATTACGAAAGTTGAACATCCGCATCCGCTCGTTGCACATGCCACAGGGCCATGCACCGGAAGTAATCAAGGCCCGAGCCATCCCAAATCAGTACAGCCAAGCAACTGATCGGCTACCGCCCCCGGTCTGCACCCCATGGCCCTGGCTTACACTTACGGGAGACCGAAATGCCATTACCAACAAAATGTGTGTGTGTGTGTGTGTGTGTGTGTGTCTGCGCACGTGTTGTATGTGGATGTGGATGACCACGTGCAAGTGCATGCCCATGGGGTCGGTGGCCTAGAGACACTTCTGCGTCGTTTTGGACGTGATGCAACGGTGCCGATGAGGCAGTGGGAACGCGAATCCTGCGGCGGCCAATTTGGGTAATAATCGTGGAACAGGGGAAAGTGTGCCCTCTGTGACCCGTTTTGAATGGGGAGTGGGTATTGCAGCGTTTTTGTCCGTTTTGAGTATTGCGCCTCCGTGCCACTGCTGTGCGCTTTGGCTCCTCCGGGTGACTGTGTTTGTCTGGAGTGCACTGACACAGCAATCCCCGTGTGCAAATCACATTCAAGGGCACTTCACCGAGGGCACTTCAACTTCAACAGCTGCACTTCAACGAGGGCGGTCGAGCACCCCGTTTGTGACAACCACACTTTCACCTTCCGCCACCCCAGGCCATCGTTTGACTCACCCAAACTTGAGGAAAATTACTGCGGTGCTAATTACCCCACCGCTACTTACCCTTCCCCTGCAGCGGCTGCGGCGCACGTGCGGCGCGCAGGAAGCGTTCCCGGTGACGCGCGCGCATGACCCCTGCTTTACTCACAGCGGCACTGCTGAATCATGCGGTCTGACCATCGCCGACGAAGGGCCACAGTGCCGTGATGCGTGCGAGTGACTGCGGGCACACTGCGAACATGTCCCGCCGGTCCACTCCCCCTTTTGCCCTGCCTTCCCGGTCTCGCACCCCTGGCCCGGCTTCCGGACCTTTGGCCGTCTTCAGATGGTGCAGCACGCCGCACAGAAAGTACAGGTCGGCGGTCTGGACCCCCGTTTCGTGCACCTCTTTGGAGTAGCCCGAAAGAGGCACCGTAAGTTCCGTGGCGAGCCATGACCAGTTCACGGGCCAATCTTCATGCTCCTCCTGGGGCAGAGAGGCAGGCAGGCGGGTGTGGGGGGCAGGCCTTTGCTTAGAGGGGGGGGGGGGTCCAGGGCGGGTTCCTAGTGAGGAGCCTTGTGGATGGTGCTGGGTCCTACTCAGCTGCCCGTAGGGCGGGGCTCCTTCCTACTGAGCTGACTGGCATGTGGGGCTGGATCCTACTGAGATCCCTCACCAGGGGCAGGGGATCACCCCCAGCCCCCGCCCCCACTAAGCAAAGGCCTGGTGGGGGGGTTGCATGGGGTTCGACGCTTCCCATCAAAACGTTTTGCAACAAAACATTTTTCTGACAAAAAATTTGCATCCGTAGTACAAACCCGCTCAGAGTCCCAGGAAAACCACAGATGACCCCAATCCTTCGCTGCACTGGGTCACTGACTCACGAGTGCGTCACAAAAACATTTGAAAAAAAATGGGCAAATTTTTGGCAAAAATTTTTGTTGGAATACTTTTTTTTTTAGCACAGCAAAGTTATCGAAATGAGCGGCCTGATCACGGGCATAGCGTTCATGACGAGCCGAAGTTCACCGAAGGACACCCGAGCGGTCAAGGGGTGGCACTCAATTTTTGTTGCAATACTTATGTTGGCCGGTGTGACCGGTCCCCGCTTATCTGGGCCTCCCTCTCAGGCTGAGGAGAGGGAAACAAACACTCGGATTTTGGGTGGAGGAACCTCCCGCTCCTCCACTCATGGGCTCCACGCATCCCTCGCTTGTCACTTGTTCTCCATTTCCATGTTCCCTCGCGACCCGCCCCGCGCGGTCTTCCCAAACGCACAGACCGGCAGAGAAACACGCGCACAGGGCCATGGCTGCCGCGAGAGGGCGAGCACCCGATTCACATTGCACAAACCGTCATCGGTTGGTCGCTCTGAGACACCCCGGCCACACGCGACCCCGACAGACGTGCGGTGGGGCATCACTCAAAAGTGCGTCGGCCTTGCACCAATGAGGCGTGGGGGCACCGTTTGAGGGCTGCAGCGTGAGGCGGGATGCGGCCTGCTGCGGCGGTGGGAAGGCGAGCAGGCCCGGGATTGGGATGTACCCCTCCAGCGGCGGGGGGGGGGGGGGCGCGAAGGCAAGGCTGCGCCGCAGCCCCTCGACGTGGTGGCGCAGCAGCACCTGCCCGGCCCGGACGCGCCGCCGCTCCATGGAACAGCAGCCGCGGCAGCCACCGCGCGCGCGGGCACTCCTCGGGCGCGGTGGGCAGGACCGAGCAGCGATGTATTGGAATGGGGGGGGCCTCAATAGGTCAGGTGTGGACCCACCACTTAGCTCCAGCCGCGCCTGCCTCACGACCTTCATTGCCATCTCAGTTCCTTGATTGTGCGTGGAAGGGGGGGCAGGGGGGTCTGAAGCGCGGGGGGGGGGGGGGGCTTGGCTGGGACCCCCCCTCCTCCCAGGGTCCCCATATGGTCTCCGCCGAAGGGGGGGCCCTAAATTTCTAAGCTTCAATCCTCTTGGCACCGAAGGCGCCGAAGCAAAATTTTGGCTGTCAGCCTCAAACATTGGAAGAGGAGGGGGGGGGGGGGGGCCTGTGGGGGGGGGGTGAGGGGGGTCTAGGGAGGGGTACCCCCCCCCCTCTTCCTACCGTGTACGGCCGTTCTAATACATCCCTGCGACCGAGGCTGCCCAAACGAGAGATCCCCGCCAGATCGGACACGGCCGGCCGGGCCCGTGCAGGAAACCCGTGGGGCACGACGTGTTTGACCCCCCCGGCCGTCACTACCGGTCATTTGCTCTGCGTCTGATGCGCCCGCGTCTGCGCTGCCCGCATTTCACTTGCGGGTCGGGGCTCGCGTGGTGGTTTGTTTTCGTGGAGATCGTGAGGACGGTCCAGCGTCTGCTGCGTGGGCCCCGCTGAAGGGGGTGTGCTGCGCATTGTGGTGAGGCAGCCGGTGGTTGAAGGGCTGTAGGAGGGTTTTCATGTGCCTTGAAATCCTTCTTTGGACACCGCAGGAGGCCCAATGGAGTTGCTGCCTGCAGTCGCTTCGGACAGCACTACGCAGGGCCTATTGGGGGGGGGCCTATTGGGGGGCCTATTGGGGGGCCTATTGGGGGGCCTATTGGGGGGCCTATTGGGGGGACTATTGGGGGGCTTATTGGGGGGCCTATTGGGGGGACTATTGGGGGGCCTATTGGGGGGCCTATTGGGGAACGGGCCGCCGACGCACCTGACACAACACCAGCGCGTAGCATGACGACACGTGAATGCCCCGGAGCCGCGGCCCGAAAGCCTGTTGGCAGAGCTGCACGAAGTCATAGACCGAGCAGAACTCCTCGAAGCCGTACTCCGCCGTCACGGCCGTGGGGGTGCAGCTGAAGACCTGCCCCTGCGCGCTGGCGTGCACGCTCAGCATCACCACCACGTGCTGGGGGGTGGCACCTGCAGAAACGGCGGCGTGGGCCTCGCGGCGGCGGCAGCAGGTCCCGACGACGCGAAATGCGGTGAACACCGGAGGGCGGCAGGCAGCGGCATCCCTGAGGGCCGCGGTGCACGACCAGCGCAGGGGACGGATCACACGGGCGCACAGCGACTGCACGCACACCGACCTCTCGAGCCTGTTTCGAAATTTTTTGGAAAAATCAAAAAAAAATCCAAACAGAAATTTCCAAAAAGAAATTTCCATCAAATTTTCAACAAAAATTCCACAGAATACCCCAATTCATTCCCCCAAAATTGCAAGGATTTCCCAAACATTTCCCAAACTAATTCCCACCCAACCCCCAGCCCCTGGCCCACCCTTTTACTCAATGGAGCAGGGGCTCACTCAGCAGCGGGAGGCAGACCCCTCGGCAGCCGCACACCCGGTCATCCGCACCCCCCGCTGCGCGCCCCGCATGCATCAGGGCGCATCCGCCCACGGGGCCCAGACCCGGTGCCCCCCTGGGCCGGGGCCGGCGCCATACCCTGCATCCGCTCCCGCCACTTGGCCAGGCTCAGCACGAGGTCCCACCGACACGCGAACTCCTCGGCAAACACCGCATGGGACCGCGCGGTCCGGGGGCTGCGGTGCGGGTGATGCCAGGGGGTCTGCGCGAGAAACGACGACACGAACGAGCTGCAGGCGGCGCCGGCGGGCTCAAAGACCAGGATGCAGACGTCGGGAAGAGCTGTGGAATGAGAGGGGGTGAGAGGGGTGTGGGAACGGGGGTGGTTTCGCTGGTGCAGGTCCGAATTGGGATGGGTCCGTTGGTTGGCCTCAACGGCGGTGTGGTATATGTTGTACGCGCTCCGGGAGACGGGAGGCATTTAGGGGCGGGGGGGGTGGGGGCTGCTGCTATGTCGTGTCACGTGCCTCGCTGTTGTGTCGTGTCATATGCCTGGCTATTGTGTGGTGTCACGTGCCTGGCTCCTAGCTCATGATGTGTTGTATGCCGCGCAATGGTTCGTGTACTCGGATGAGTGGCACTTGTGTCACCTGTGCCGGCTGTGCCACCCTAACCGGGGTTATCGGAAAGTGTGCCCCGACACGTGTCGTGACACGTGTCGTGACACGGGGAAGCTCCACTCATTGCCCTCTGACAGCGTCTCACCTGCATGCACGTCAGGGTGTGCGGCACTTATCCCATCTCGCATGGTGTCTGCGAAACCCCCCCTTGCGCAACGTCCAGCCATGTTTCACCGCTTGACCAGCGGGCGGTCGTCATCAGGGCACCATGGATAGGCACACAATAAGCAACTTGCACATCAGGGGTACCATAGATAGGGACACGGTGTACTAGGCACACACATGCTGAAGAACAACCTTGGGGGAGGCTGCAGATCGCCCTTGTCCTTGCATATCCGGTGGAATGTACAAAACTGTGGACCTCGCGCCCCACGTGCTCTTCGACCAGCCTTACCCCTGCACAGTACAAGAAAGTGGCCTATCGGGTCAGGATTAGAGGTGGGCGGGCATGCAACATCATTCACACGTGCTGTTGAGGCGTCGAGGAGGGCTTGTGCGGAAAGTCCCATGCGCATTGCAACCTCACAACCCTCGTGAGCTTCCTTACCCTATGCTCCTGACACGCTGTGCACGTGCATGTGTGTGTTTCGTGGAAAGAGCGGAGGCCTAGACGGGGCCCACGGGTTCCAACGACCGTACAAACCACCCATGACGCCCCCCCCCCCCCCCCCCGGAAGTAATAGTATGTTGTGCCAGCCTGGTGAAATCAAGACCGCGCTGCCGTTTGCTGCTTTAGTGTTGTGGGCACTCCGCAGTGAAGGTCATTGCCGCGTGGATCCTTAGTGTTGGCCACGACCCGCCACCATGGAGAAATAGAAACGGTGGGCCAACGCGGCGGCATTGGTGGACCCTTGCGAGTGCCGAGAAGTTGATCAATGCCGCCAACTGCCGGGAGGATGGCACACCCAACCCATTGCCTTAGGTCCGAGGAAGCGAGCCTTGGTGGTGGAGAGCGCGGTGAAGGACACACTCATAAGCATGGGTGCGTGTTATGTTGAAGACTCTTGGATGTAGGAAGCGAAAGAGATGGGTTGCATAAACCAAAAAATTGGAAACCTGGGCGCCGACAATGAGCAAGCTCGTAGGTTTGCAAGACATCTTTGAGAACTTCCATGCTACTTGGGAGGAGGTTGTGAGGCCACCAAGTGCCTTGTGGGGATACCTTGCGGAGGGGACGGACGCGGAATTGCCTGTGCGGCGCCTCGTGTGACCTACCCCGGCCCAAGTACTTGCCCTTGCCCGCCCCCGTGCCTCTCTACTGATGCGCTCCCTTGGGGGAGGGGGGGCCATCGTTGCCCTCGCCCACCCCTTTTAACCCCCATCCACGCCTTCTCGCCGAGTGCCCTCCCCCCACCGCATCCCCCCTCGCGGACACCTGGAGGGGGGTGCGCTAGGTTGGTTGGTGGGATTGCCTTTCTTTTGCGCCCATAAACATCCACCCATAAACCACTTAATCCCTCCCATGGTTCCCCGGCTATTCCTCTCGAGCCCTTGGCAAGTTGCCCTTTAACTTCTTCTTGCCATGACCATCCCGAAGCTAAGCTCGCTTTAGGCTTGGTGCAAATGATTCGGGGGGAAAGGCTTCCGGCCGGTCCAGGCGCGGATTCCAAGGTTTTCGTCCCGTACTCCGCGTGACCACGTTCCCATATCCACTTTGAGTACGTGAAACAACCAAGAACATGGAATGGGAGAGTTCATCACAAATATCAAAGGGCACAGTATCGGGATCGCCGGGTTGTCCACTCGTGACCTAGACGACGTGGGGTGTTCAGCCATGTTGGAGGTAGGGAACTCGGCCTTTGCCAAAGTTGCAAACCCAAAAACCTCTCGGCAACGCGCAAGATTCCAAGCCATGCAATACCTGCCACTGTGTTTGCGACCCATCCGACACCTTCTCCTTGTCGCTTGTGGGTGTGGCACATTGGGAAGTCGCAACGTAGTTGTGAGCAATCATCGTTTGTGTCACACATGAACACTGTACTCTTTGGGATCTCCATGTTTCGGAATCCATCCTATGAAAACGTTGGGAGCAAAGTTATGAGACGCTTTTGCATACTCCGGTTGACATGGCACTTTCGATGGTCGCTCAAAGTAAAAATGATGCCCCTCGCAAAACGGACGGACTCGGAAAACGTGGACCCTCCAACCAAAGAGGAACGAGGCCACGTGCCATCCTCGAACCGTAAATGACTTTCAACCCCTGCCGGTATGGCACTTTGGTGGCACACCATTCCATATGCCGGGTGGCAAAGAAACGCCCTCCCCATCAAAACCGTGAAGGCCGACAACCTTCCGTAGCCTGTGGCACTCCTTTCGGTCTCGTCCGACACTCGTGGCTTGACGTCCGGCTCCCGTTGATATGCGGGTGTCGTAAGCACAACTAAAGTGCACCACCGATGAGAATGGAATGGCACCCGGGTATAACCTCACGTGACCATTGCCTCGGTTCGTGTTATGTCCTCATTTGTCACCTTGTCGGTGTTCCTATTGGACACGCCACAACGGTTATTTCGTTTCATCGGTTGAGTCTCTGCGTGTTGATCATACTCACTTTGCTTTCGACGATTTTTAATGACCGGCCGTTCGCTTCAATACCCAAGTCACCGTTGGCTTGCAAATGTGAAAGAAAGCAACAAAGCGTGGGAAGTCCACAAGACTTGTTGCTGCTCACAAACGACGGGCACATTGACATGTTAATGAGACATTCCACCCTCCATTGATGAGTCTCAACGGCGAGAACTCAATGAGGCTGGTCCGTAGCATTCAAGCACGAAAAGAGAATTGCCTTGCAACCCACCTTATTGTGAACGGTACCGAAGGTGCGGGGCGGTGATCGTGCACGTTAATTACATGACGCGAAATACACGACACATTCAACGCCCCCAAGTCCGAAGGCGCATGGCATATCTTCTCCAGCCCGTGGGCGATAGATTGCGGCCATCGCAATCAATTTACGGCGATTTTGGGCGCGTCTTGTGACCAAGGAAGGGTCACTGAGCTGAGTGTGTCATTGCATCGCTAGATATGAATGTCCATGCCGCCCACGAGGATACAAAACCAGCAAGGCTACAGTATCAGTTCCAGTGCGGTTTGGCTGCACCCTTTGCGGCAACCATTTCGCGAATGTGGCACTTATGCAGGGCCTTATGCAACATGCCTCAGGAAATTGGATACTGTAGAATCTACAGTACATTTTATTTCTTGATTTATCGCCACAGATCGGATTCTTCCCGCGTTTCAATCGAATCTGGGAATTTTTTACCATTTTTGCGATTTTTTTGCGTTTGGCATGTTTTAGAAGCGAACCATTCATGTGACATGCTCGTCTACGGAGTTGCCGCAAAAGAAGGACTGCATGTGCGTCTCCATGCTCCTCGATTCACACAAACGCACAAGAGGAAAAAGCATCAAACCATGCTATTCATGCCAGTCAACATGCACTCCACCTGTTCACCGAGAGATGGCAAGGACGTACTTCCAATATCCCAATCCCTGCACGCACCGAACGAATAATAACAAACCACTAATGTTGCAAGATCCCATCGAAGATCTTGGATAATCCGGGGAAGAGGATGTGCACAAGATTTTATGTTGTAACACCAAAGATCCCAAAGATGCAATCATATGATCCACTTCACCTTACCGTTTATAGCGTCTAATGTTGCGTTCGAGACCCTACTTCGCAATGTGACACCCCCATGCGTCTCCTTGACTGTCACACATCAAAAAGAGGAAGTCGTTCTTGGTACAATTGAGTCAAAATGTCGAGCACTTCTAGCGAGAGGTCAGTGATCTCCTTATCTTCTCGGGGTGACACTATTCGGAGCGAGAAACCATTTCGGACCGATTCAATTGCAAAAAGAACTTTAAGTGGAACAAGGGGGACTTTCTCATCAAGTGCTCGCTACTCAATCCGGAGTGGCGTGTCTGACAGAAAAAGTTTGGCTTCCAAAGAACATGTTTTCCTCGGACGTGATTCTGTAGAGCGTAGCTCAACTCCAAGTGATCGCGGCTCAATCCGGAGTGGCGTGTCCGACAAAAAAAGTTTGGCTTCCAAAGAAGATGTTTTCCTCGGACGTGATTCCGTGGAGCGTAGCGCAACTCGAAGCGTTGTGTCGGGGAACAAGAAATTGAGGCATATGGATGAATCTACGACAAGTTCATGTGATGGCATCCTTCCGGGCTCTTTCTTTCGCCCCCCCCCAAGTCCACAAAGCTCAACGAAAGGATCCCGTGAGGCAACTCCGTCACATTATGTTACGCGAGGGTCCCTAGACGTGGTGGACAAGGAACACGAAACAAAGGATACCTTGCAATCGGAGTTGACACGTGCCCAAGAGGTGTGTGCATCACATGGCATGTCCTCTTTGCGGGGTTGGTTTCCTAAGCGAAAGTATGAGGGTGCATATGCAAAGCATGTTGTGCAGGGAGGGTGGGGGTTCCAAGCACTGTATCACTTTTCTGTGGACTATTAGCAACTTTCACCGTGGTTGTGGTGTCTCACTTGACAACAGGTGTCATGCATGGAATAGTGGGGGGGGGGTTATTGGCCCCAAATCGTTCCGTGTTCACCATGCAATTGGGGGGCGGTCTATCCTATGCAGAACAGGGCAGCATCTTGAGTTTCAATGATTTCAAGTTCAAGCATGATATTGTTTCGCATTCAATCCTTTTCCACTTTTCCGCTTAAGAATTGAAGAGCCTTGGATTGCAAGCAAAAGCAAACCAATTGTCCATGAACCTCTCAAAAGAAATGTTTTCAAAACCGCACCCGGTAATCCATGAACCTTATGCCCCCCCCTCGTCCCGACTATAGACCCAGGTCTTATAATTTTTTCCCCCTCCGCCCGGCCGGGTGGGTCTTAGTGGTCGTTTTGTGAAGTGGTTCTTGTACTTCTTTGATCCGGAGCACACTGTGACCTGTTTTCTCGGCCACCAAAGAATGCCGGTTTCGGTGACGCAACTTTTATCCGTTTTTATTCTTCAACCAAAAAAAACCCTTTGGGGGGGGGGGGGGGCAATGACATCATCATTATGTCACCATATGTACATTTCATAAAGAATCAAAACATTGATTGATGACGAAATTTTGAGGTTCCACAATTCATGGTACAATTCCACAAAAAATTTTCTAGTTGTTGACATTAATTTTTCTCAGTGTCATTATGATGAGTGAATCTAATGGACACATTCAAGAACCACATGATGAAGAAGGTTTGGAAGAAGATTCATTCTTCACTCCCTGATGTGTCTTGATGTGCAGCAGGCGATGGTGGTGGGGGGGTTTTATGGTAGGTGATCTGGATAATTTTTGATCCAAACATTAGGCAGTGGGGAGGGGGGGGGGGTTCTATGGTGGTGATCCAAAAGTGATCCATGGATCATTCTTGCACCATTTTGCTCACTATACTTCCAACTGTGTTTTGATCCACCAATTCATCTAAAAAAAATGATCCAACACCAAGTGTAACATGCAAGTACAAAGCAACGAAGTGATCCACCAATTCATCTTTAAACAAACTGATCCGCAAATTTAACTTCCCAAAGAAAAAGAAAAAGGAACGCAACCAAAGAAAATAGTTCAAAGTTTAGGCAAGGCACATAAAATTGATCCACAAGTCCACAATCTGTACTTGCATGTTACACACGCTTTGAACAAATTGGTAGCACTAATTGGTAAATTGGTAAATTGGTAAACCCTTTTGTTTCTTCCACACGCCCTTTGTGTACTTAATTTTTAATAATAGTGTATCAGTTTGTGCTATGTGTCTGCACTCTGCAACCCCAGGTTCTTGAGCCCCTAGGAGTGTCTTCGTTAGCCCCCACGATTGTCCACGTGTCCGGATGGGTGGTCCAGCAAATTTGCGGATCATTTTGTAGTGGGGATGGGGGGGGGGGGGTTGTGGGGCACGTGATGTGTGATCCATGGATCATTGTGGTGGGGGCAGGGGGGGGCCTATGCACGCCCGCAAGCAATGATCCACAAACTGCCAACCGCACGATGTGGGATACTCCGGTCTCGCAAGCATTTGAGGGCAACTTGGCAAGTCATATGACACAATCCCATCACTCAAAGCATCCAAGGAATGTTTTTTGTCTTTTTTGGGGCCGGGGTTGAGGTTTGCTTCATTTCCTTGTGCTCCGCAAAAATTTCCACGTGGGTTTTTTAAATTGTCTTTTGAAAGTGGGTCTTCTCGTTGTCTTTGCCAGGGAGGGGCCCAAAAAAGGGTGTGTCTTATAAATGGCCTTTGGCTGGTGGGTCTACAGTCGGGGGCGGGGGGGGAGTAACATGGTAAAGGCAAAGCAATGACCGTTGTTCCAAAAGAAATTGTGAAAAGCACACTCGTTCATGTAGCGTGACATGCAACCAAAGTGAACCAATTAGCCATGCATACTTCTTACCAAAAATTTTCCCAAGCGCAACTGCATCACCAATGCCACCCTTGGCAAAAAAAAAAAATTCAAATTGCGTGATATGGTGTGACATGCATGTAAACGGAAGGCAATGCGCCATGAAACTTGTTGGAAAGAATTTGTCACCACCTCAACTTACGAAGGTCACCTTTGCAATTGTTTTATCAATCATTGCTTTGCATGTGGTTGCACGTCACACCACATCACCGGGTGCTCCGGGATTGAGTCCTCGGGGACAGCTCTGGAACATGGGGGGGGATTCTTGTCTGAAGGGGGGGTGGCGGTGGGGAGGTTGTGATCCGGGATTTCAAGCTGAACGGAACTCTGAGAAGGGCATGCGAAGTGTAGATCCAATTCCGGGGGGCGGGAGTGAACTACTTGTGGGGTCGTGACAAACTACCGAGTTTGCGCATGCATGCATGCGCATTGTAGCCGGTTGACGCATTGGTCAAAATTTGCTTTTGCAGCAAAGGAGGGAGACCTGAGGGAGACGTGTACACGCGCAATGGATATTACAAGGTTGGCGTCACCCCATTTCATCCCCATGAGTACGGCCCGGCAACACGAGCATTCTAAGCCCCCGCCCTAAACATTTAACACCCCAACTCCCAATGTTGCACATACTCATGCACTATGGCATTGCCTCGTAATTAGGAACCAGAATCCACACATGAAGTATTTTGCATCCGTTTCCATCAATTTCTCTTTTCAAGACGTCGTATGATGCCTATTCTCGGGCAACCAACGCGAGGGTAGGGGTTTACAAGTAGAATGGTGGGCATTGCAATGCATTTGGTATTGGCTCACGTGAACTTCGGCTCACCATGACATCTTTGACCATGGCTAGGTTGCGACTTGAGTGATTTCGCCTTGTGGCATGAGAAAAACAAGTTTCGTCGCTTCGAAGTGCCATGGTGCGGGTCTGCTTTTCTTGTTTGTATTGTTTCACTTGTTGATCATCTTGATTATTCCGCATCCATGGCGTCCTCAGAGCCTCAAAAAAAAGGACGAAACAATCGCCCAACTGCAACGGACCTGCGAATCGATTCAAGATACTCGGCGTCGCAAGGACGAGGCCACCAACTTGTTGAAGGAGGAAGTAGGTGTGGGTCTTGGGATTGGAGTTTAGCGGTAGGTCCACTCCGAGGCCATGCCTCACAACGCTCGTTGTCATGTCCCGCAGCCGCGTTGAAAGAACGGTTGAAAACTGCTCAAAGATCGTGCGAAGAATTGGAGTTGCAGTTGGAAGTTGAAAGGACAAAACTGCGGGTGGCAAGCACGGGGGAGCTATACCTGAAAGAAGTGTTGGTGGAGAAAGATGAGGAGGTGGCGCGATTGCAACAAGGCCTGGAAGGGCAAGTCAAGGAGTTCGAGGAGTTGCGCGCTTCTGGTGTGTTAGGGAGACCAGCTGCTTGCGGGGGCCATTGTGTGTGGGGGGCGGGTTGCGGTTTTGTAATTGAACGCGGAATGCTTGTCCCAGTGTCCACGATTGCACTGTCTTCCTCCGTGGTACCCACTGTCCTGCAGGCTTCACACTTGCTACAAAGGGGGGTTTTGGCATGACGCCATGGTGTGATGATCTCGTCTGCAGCTGGCGGCGCCTACTGGCCGATCGCCATTCGCTGCCCTTCCCTTGGACCCTTTCCCTCCATAGGCGGTGGTGCCCATCAGCTTCTCACCACCCTTTGACCTTCCTCTTCTCCTCACCACCCTTGACCTTCCGCTACAAAGGGGGGTGGGGGAGGGGCCATCAGCACCCCTTTCAACAACTCGGCAACACTGGGGGGGGGGGGGGGGGTGGCGCTGACACGCAAACGGCACATACTGCCGCATCCAGCACAGCCCCAGCACACCAACCACTGGGCTCCGCGAACGCGGAAACGACTGTCCAGGCTCCCCGTAAAGAACCAACAATCAGACGGAATGCCCCACAGCGGGAAACGACACCAGCAGGAGCACCGGCCGACAGAAAGCAGCGACCCGACGTAACATGCGAAGGGAAGAATGTGTGACTGTCCAGGGCGGAGCAGCAACCAGACGGAATGCCCCACAGGGGGTAGTATTTGTCTGGTGGCAGCACTCGTGCATACCACCGCCGGTCCATGCAGGGTACATCAGGGCAGGGATGCATCACGTCTCATATGCACGCCCCCATCCAAGTGATACATCACAGCCCAGATGAATCTCTCTTTTCCTTTGTTACTGCTTTTGTTGACTGAGTCCCTCAATCGCTTTTGCTTTCTGAGTCCCAAAGGGGTGGCTCCAGTGTGCCAAGCCCAGCGATCTACATCCCCCGATTCCACATGGAAACAACCCGCGGCCTCACCAGCGCAAAGAGACCGGGAAAGCCACCAAAGAACACACGGCCCTCCCCGGCGCACGGCGGACCCCCGTCCCCATCGATTCGTCTCCGTCCCCGTTCCACCCGCCCACATCAGAAAAATCTTCCTTGGGGGAAAATGAAATTTAGTGAGGAGGCCCGAAATTGGAGACCGATTTGAGGTACACAAACTTGTTTCTTGGCGTCTGACCCCCGTTCGTGAGGCTGTTGTCTCATCAGGAAACAAGGAATGGTGGTGAAGGGTGGGGATGCACAGGCACGTGTGATTGTGCTGACACACCATTGCCCCAGACCGCTATCATTGGCCAGTGGTGGTACGCCCAAGTGCCGCCACCATCGCTTGTGCTCTGTGATAACCACAACGCAAACGTGGGGTGATGTACCTCGTGTGTGTGTGTGTGCGCGCGCGCTCGTCTGACGGGAGTTGCCACTAAGCAATGGCCTGAGCAGGATGCGGTGACAGACAACGGAAGTGTGACACCGGGCCGTCTCCCGGGATTGGGCCGCCGCTGCCCAGGCCCCCAAATAAACCCGCCCCCGCCGCGCCCTGCCCCGGGGTCCGTAAGCAATGGCCTGGTCCTGCCCCCGCCCCCCATGCCTCCGCCGATACCCCCCATTCTTCCCTGACGCCCACCCCTGAGGCTGCGCGTCTGTGCATGCCACTGCGTGCGGTGTGCAGAGGCCCCCAACAGAGAACGCATCCGCGAACTGCACGCGGAGTTGCACGGGCTCAGGGATAAAGTGCAGCAGAAGAACGAGGAGTGCGACCGGCTGCGCCTGGCCCCCGACGCCGGGGCCTCGGCGCCTGGCCCGCGGGCGCGGAGCGGCGCATCGCCTGGCGACCCCATCGCCCCGTTCATTGCAAGTCGGCTGCGGACGTTTATGGCCCAGCACGGGATTGAGGGCCGTGAGGCTGCAGAAGCTGATGTGCCGCTTCCAGGTTTGTCGGCGACTGTGTGTTTGTGCGTGTGTGCGTGCGCAGGCATGTGTGTGTGTGTGTGTGCGTGTGTGTGCGTGGCACTTCTGTTTTGGTCGCAACGAAGTGTGTGTGTGTGTGTGTGTCCTGACCCGACCTGAATGAGGCTGAGCTGCCGGGCTGGCAGTGCAGTGCCTCATTCTGCTGTGCAGGTGAAAGTTCGGACATTTGCTGACGCCTGCTTCCTACAGAAAGGCGCCTATTGGCGTTGAACATGTCTTTTGTTTGACTCCAACTGACGAGGATTCACACTCAGCCACGATTGTTGTGCTGTGTTTCGCAAATGTCTGTGTGTGTGCCCTGAGCACCAGTCACTTGCTGTCTATTGCTTATCTGCCTGCTGGTTCCTGAATAAGGTTCTCCAGACAAGGTGTACATTTCACACCCATCGCACAAACTTCCCATGAAGAGATGTCTGGTTGCAAAAACCATAAGGACTAAGCATGCATACTGTAGTGAGCAACCACACTCGTCCTGGATGCTGCCACCAGATTTGGCGGTAGGGGGAATATGCGGGGTGTGCACCCCCAACCACCATTCCGTGGCCGCCATACTCCAGTAGATTGCCGCTGCAAAAACTGACTGGCTGTACAATGTCTGTGTGACTCCCAACTTGCCCGGAAAAATGTCCACCACAAATTCAAATCATCTGCGTGATTCCCAGTATGCATTGTCGGTCATGTGCCAAAATTGCGGCAGACCTCCTGAACTCCATTGTTTAGCTATGCTGGCACAGTCAACATCGTTTACATCTAACATGAAAAATTTTGCGTTTCTGATTGGTCCGCGCCATACCTCTCGGGGTGCATTCACCATGTTTTCCCTCTCTTTGGACAGTTGCTGCGTTTCATTTTACTATCCAGATTAGCATTTCATTTCGGCTACAATTTGAAGGGGAGTAACAACCCAATAGTAGGGCGGAGATAGAAGCCGCCAGGTTGTGTAGGGCCATCACCTGAAAGCTAGTGCTTGTGATGAACAGCCAAATTATGCTTCGGGGCCGTTAATAGGGAACAAAGGGGAAGTGTGGTGCACCGATGATGGTGTGCTTGAATGTTTGCATGAATGCATTGTTGTGGTGACGACACCACAGTCCCTGGAGGGGCGGTGGAGTAGGGGAGGGGCCAAACCGACCCATCACCCGTGAAGGTGTGAACTACTGAGATCACCCGTATACGTCGCATGGTGCACACAGGCCCCAGTCCGCATCCTGCCACTGGGGTCCTTTCCGACCCCATTGTGACGCTGTGGTCCATCTGGCAGGTCCTGCCATAGGGCACCGCCGTGCTCCTCTTCCTTTGTAGGGCGGTGAATCAATTGTGTGTGCCTGTCCCTACAGAAAGGTGCCCATTCGCGTTGAACATGCCTTGTCTTGCTTGACTGTCCAACTGACGAGCAGATTGACATTCGGACTTTGTGTTGTGCTCGTCTGTTGATAACTGTATGTGTGTGCATGCTCTGTTTGTGTGCAATCGTGTGTGCATGTGTGCAGGGGGCGGGAGAGGGGTGCGCAGACAGTGGTATGTGGACAACACTACAAGGGGGGGCAGGAATGATTTCGTGGGAAATTTAGGTCTTTAAGGAAGGTGGTGCAATTTTCCCAAATTCAGGGGTGTCGGCAGGGCACTGCAGAATGCACGTAGCATACCCCGAAGTGTGATATCGGATGTGTAACCCCTTGTAAAATCATCATTTTGGGAGTCAAAATTATCCCCCAATGAATTTTTTGATTTTCACTGCTCTATCGCCCTCTACCTGGGTACCACTTTGGGGGGGGGGGGGTAGCCATATAGCATGAGCCATGAGCCCCCAGAGGCAAAAGGTACAATTGTTCTAGTATGCAAAGAGTCAGCACAGTCAGCCAACCCCGGTCTCATTCCGTCATTTCGCCATTTCACTGGGCCCCATGCACACACACACCAAGCAACACGCACCGCCCCCACGGCCGAGCAGGCACCAATGACCCGGCGCACTCTGCGAAGGGGAGACCGTCTGCCCAGGGAAGAAGAATTTTCAGGGCCTCGTAAGGGCACCAGCGAAGAACGAAGTGTCACACAGGGGGGGGGGGGGCGACCCTGGCAACAACCAGCACAACCCCCAATACGCCAATTATTGGGCGCCGCTGACGCGCAAACGGCACATCCCGCCACATCCAGCACAGCCCCGGCACACCAAACCACTGGGCTCCGCGAACGCGGAAACGACACCAGCAAGAGCACCGGCCGCAGTGGCCGACAGAAAGTAGCGACCCGACGCAACATGCGAAGGGAAGGGCGGGTGACTGTCCAGGGCCCCGTAAAGAAGCAACAACCCGACGTAATGTCACACGGGGGGGGCAGCCCCAGGGATGGGCAGCCCCCCCCCCCCCCCGCCCTGCCAGGCCCCGCCAGGCGCTGCAGCAACACGATCCCCCCAACCCCCCGTTCTCAGAGCTGCTGGAGACGGTCCTGCGGTCGTTCAGCGCGCGGCTGCAGGAGGCGAGCATCGGGGGCGCGGTGCTGGGCCCCGACCTCAACGACCGGGTCCGCACGCTGGGGGACCTGCTCGGGGTCGAGTGGGGGGGCCTGCCCCGCGTCCTGACGCGGGACCAGGCCCTCCGGGTGTTCGACCAGATGACGGGCAGAGTGGGCGTGCTGGTGCATTCGCACCGCGTCAACGCCGAGACCGTCGAGCGCCTGGAGGAGCAGCTGCAGGCCCTCCAGCTCCGGCCCCCGCCCCCGCCGCCCGCGCCCCACGCCCCCACCGCAGACCCCCTCGCCCTCGGGCCGGCCTTGTCGGAGCGGACGCCTTCCGGGCCCGCACTCGACGGGCCCACCGACCCCGGCCTCAGCCCCGGCGCGCCCCCCGGTCCCCCCAGCGGCCGGTCTCTGGACGGCCCGTCGCCCGCGCCCCCGGGGGCGGCCCCGCCGGAGGCCGGGCTCGCGCCGCACGCCAGCCACCGGTCGCTCACGGGCTCTCTGCCGGGCTCTGACCGGGGCCCCGGGGCCGCCGCGGAGGCCTCTGGCGACGCGGCGTCGGCGGGCGGGTCGTCGCGGGACGGGCGGCCGCCGTCGTCGCGGGATGGGGTACCGCCGGGGCTGCAGGCCCCGGAGCCGGAGCGGGGCCCGCCGCGCGTGATGTGGCAGACGGAGGGGGGGCAGGAGAGCGGGAGGACCCACACGACGCACTCCCACGGCAGCTCCCGCCAGCCCCTGGACTTCATTGACCCCAGGGACCTCATTAACTTTTGGCCGGAGCCGGGCTCGATCCGCTCCAAGAATAGTCACCGGTAGTGCGAGTGAAGTGTGTGTGCGGGGGGAGGGGGTGGGGGGGTGGGGGGCAGAAACACAGCGAGGCAGGCGATGGACGGCCTGTGGACAGAGGTGTGTGGACAGCAAAAACAGTCAAACGACCCCGGCAACAACCAGCACATCCTCAATACGCCAACTATTGGGCGCCGCTAACACGCAAACGGCACATCCCGCCACATCCCGCACAGTCCCAACACGCCAACTACTGGGCTCCGCGAACGCGGAAACGACACCAGCAAGAGCACCGGCCGCAGCGGCCGACAGAAAGTAGCGACCCGACGCAACATGCGAAGGGAAGAACGGGTGACCGTCCAGGGCCCCGTAAAGGAACAACAACCAGACGGAATGTCACACAGGGGGGGGCAGTAGAATGAAGACAGGGGCGCATTCGGGGGGGGGGGGGGCGGTTGCAATGAAGGCAAAGTAAGTATGGGGGAGGGGCAGTGATGTATTAGAACGGCCGTACACTGTTAGGGGAAGGGTGGTGACACCCCCCCCCCCGCCATACAGCCCCCCCCCCTCCTCCCCTTCCAATGTTTGAGGCTGACAGCCTTCGGTGCCAAGGGGGGGGGGGGGCGCCTGTCATTTTGGGGCCAGTGGCCCGGGGGGGGGAGGGGACCACAACGAACGCAGCAACGACGCCGCAAGGAACACCGGCCGCAGCGGCCGACAGAACGCAGCGACCCGACGCAGCACGCGGAGGGCAGAACGGGTGACTGTCCAGGGCCCCGCAGAGAAACCGCAACCCGACGGAATGTCCCACAAGGGGGGGCGGGGGGGGGGCTGGCGATGCGCTTTCGCGTGCGTTCGGCTGTGCTTTGCGGGTATTTCTGAACTGGAAAATTCAACTCCAGAACATACGATGCACCAGCTCCAGGGATCTCCGCATGCCACTGGCCCTTCTGCGGATCATCGCAGCGCGGCCGCCCCGAATTACACCGGGGCCCCGCTCTGCCGGGCATGGCCCAGGGGCTCCGCAGCCTTCGAACTTGGACGGCGCCGGCGGGAGGGCACGACACCCGGGGGCACGACGGGGGGCCCTACACGCGGACTTGGCGCGTGGGACGGTGTTGTGTTGTCAGTACTGTCCTCCGCGCTCGCCGCTGCCTCTTTGTGGGGGCCCCACCCACGGGCCATCTTCGTGTTGCGCTCTGCCGTGACACACGGGTACCTCTGGTCTCGTATGCCACTGCCTGAGCCAAAGTTGTGCCGACCGCCTCCTGTGCACACGCGCAATAGCCCAGACTGCCTTCGGGGAGGGGGAGTGTCTATTTTTTTTCGACCTTTTGCAAAAGGCGCCTAGGGCCGTTTTTGGCTCTTGATAAGCTTTTCTCCTCTTCTTGTGGCCTGCATGTGCTGATTTGTTGCGGACGTCGTCTCAACCAACAAGGGCTCCGCTGTTCCCCGACTCTTGAGACGACATCCCAACATCCGTCAGCGGGTCGTCGGTTGGCCTTCAACCGTCGGCGGTTGGCGGGCGGTCGCCAGCGGTCGGCGCCCGCGGCGGTCCCGGACTTTCTTCGGTGGCAACGGACGGGAAGGTCCTGCCCCTTCATGGGGCCCCTGCTCTTGCCCCCCCCCCCCCCCGTATGGTGACGTGTGAGCTGTCACGTGTGTGCTCTCGTGGCTCTCGAACGACTCCTCTGCCGCTCGGAAGCACCGCCCACTCCCATGACACTACCCCCCCCATCCCCCTCCCTGCGCCAGGCTATTGCTGAAGGAGGGTCGGTGGGGGTGGGGGGTGGGTGGGTCAGACGCCAAACAAAAGTTTGTGTGCCCAACATCGGCCTCATATTTCCGGCCCCTTTGATAAATTTCATTCTGTTGCCGAAGGAAACGTTTTCTGATGTGGGTAAGGGGGGTGGGTCGGCCGGGGCTGGCCACTGCCCCAAACAACCCCCCCCCCCCCGGGATCTTTAACTATTAGCCTGCCCCGCACACGCACGCACACACACACACACACACACACCTCCAGAACCACACACAATCCGGGGGCCATTGGCTTGGTGTGGGCAGATTGGATCGATGTGGCCGGGTGCCCTCCCCGCACTCGCTCGCTGCGGACACTACGAGGGCACGGCGCGCTTGCTTCCGGGGTCCGGGTCGCCGCTGTGGGGCTGCTCCACACGGGGGACCGCGGGGGCGGACAAGTAATCCAGTTGATACGCCCGATGTAACACACTTGTTTGTGTATTGTGGAGGAAATATTCGATTTGGCTACGGATGGCCGGTGGTGGGGCGCACGCCTCCGCAAAACACACCCGAAGATGCATGAAACTGGAACCCCCAACCCCCGGCGAACCTCCACCGCCTCTGACACCCCCCCCCCCCCCCCAAGGGATGCATTCGAAGGGAAGGGACCTCGGAGGTGGCCCCAGCAGCGGTTAGACAGGCGGTTGGCGGAGGTTGCCAAAGCGGTTTGGGGCGGTTACTGTCGGTTGCAAATGCCATTGAGCCTGGCACTTGCTGCCAGGGGGACAGTGGCTGGGCGTAGGCTGGGCGCCCTCGAGGGGGGGGGGGGGGCTGCCCCCCCCCCCCAGCGCCATGCCCCCCCCTCCAATGCCCTGCCTGCCATAAACGTTCATGCGGCTGCCGCATTACACTGGCTTTGGTGCGTGCCTCCGCCCCCTTCCCTCCCGATGCCCCTGTCGCAGGCCACCCCTGCACTTGGCACACCACAAGTGCCCCTGGGCATCCCCACGCCATCGCGGCCTGACCGTCGCGCATGCGGCCCGCATCCCATCCACTGGCCGCTGGCCCCCAGAGTAGATACCTCCGTGGCCCTGTTTGGGGCCTGATGGTGGACTGTGTGCCGGCGGGCCTTGGGGTGAGGCCGCACCAAGCGCTGATCCGACCCCTTCTCACACCCTGCCCCAGGCCGCCGGGTCCTCTGGGCAGTGATTTCTGAGGCATCCAGTGTGTTTCGGATGCAGCAGGGCACGGGGGGGAGGGGGGGGAGCGGGCACGGACGCATTAGAAGGGAAGGGGCCCCATACGTGCCCCCAGAGGCGGTTAGACAGGCGGTTGGAGGAGGTTGCCCAAGCGGTTGGGGACGGTTACTGTCGGTTACAAATGCCATTGACGCTGGCACTTGCCGTCAGGGAGACAGTGGCTGGGCATAGGCTGGGCGCCCTGGAGGGACGGGGGGGGGGGCGCCGCTGACGCGCAAACGGCACACCATGCCACATTCAGCACAGCCCCAACACACCAAGTACTGGGCTCCGCAAACGCGGAAACGACACCAGCAAGAGCACCGGCCGCAGCGGCCGACAGAAAGCAGCGACCCGACGCAACATGCGAAGGGAAGAACGAGTGACCGTCCAGGGCCCCGTAAAGGAGCAACAACCAGACGGAATGTCACACAGGGGGTGCCTCCCCCCCTGCCAATGCATCGCTGGGGGGGGGGGGGGGCGATGCACCCCCCCCATTATGTGAGTGCATATCACTTGGGTATCCCCCCCTCAAAAAAAAAAAAAACTGCCCCTCCCAGAGCCCCCCCCCCCCCCCCCCACGCTGGGGCCTCCGGCCAACACTGACTTTGGGCAGGTGGGGTGGGGGGCATGGCGTCATAACGAGAAGTCGCCCCCCTGTGCAGCGCGGTCATCATGAAGGCTGGTCTCACCAAGATGCATCTCCATCCGGACCCTCTGTGGCGTCTGATTCTGTCTGATGATGTTTTCCTGTGATCAAAGCCCCCGAAGATTCATACGCCTGTTTCCCGCCCTGTGTCTGCCCTACAACGCCACGCCCCCCCATTTGGTGAATGTGGTTTGCAGCCCTTGAGCCACACCAAAGGCATGCCACTGGGCGCCAATTGTAGAACACGGTCATCACCCGGCTTTGATGGGATGCCCCCCGGGCCGCATGGGGCGGGAGGGGGCGGGGGGGGGGGCAGAGATGTATTGGAACGGCCGTATATCGTAGGAGGAGGGGAGGGGGGTAACCCCCATGCCCCTGGACCCCCTTCCCCCTCCCCTCATTCCCTTCCAATTTTTGAGGCTGACAGCCAAAATTTTGCTTCGGCGCCTTCGGCGCCAAAAGGATTTAAGCTTAAAAATTTTCGGCCTGCCCTCAGGGGGGACCATAGGAGGACCCTCGGAGGGGGGGTGTCCCAGCCAAGCCCCCCCCCCCCCCTCCTCCCTTCAGATCCCCCCTCTCCCCCCTCCCCCCCTTCTAATACATCCCTGGGGATGCCCCCTGGGCCGCGTAGGGCGGGCGGGCGGGGGGGGGGGGCTCCCGCAGTAACACATTCCTGACCTCAACTGTACAGCGCCAACCCTCCCGCGCCCCGGCAGCTCCAGCATCTACCCCCACGTCACCGAATCCCATGGAGCCCCAAGCCTCGACCTGCCAATCCAGACCTGAGACTGGATTGGGATCCGCCAGTACGTCTTGAATGGTAACCTTTGCACTAGACGCCCTGACCCACACTGACCCCCCACTCATGCTCCGTTCCCCTCGTTCATCTCATATTGCTGGCCTCACCCTCTGCCCACTGCAGCTGCATGAAGCCTGATCTCAGCCCTAATCTGAAATCAACTCGCCTTTCAGTAGATGCCCAGGTCCGATGGCTGGGGCGACACTGTGCTGGGGCGAGGTGGGTGGGGAGGGTTGGGGCTGTGCAGCCCACTTGCAGTGAGCATGCGACCGAGGCCAAGAGCCCTGCTTTCGCCATCGTTTGGCCATGTACCGAAGTCCACTCTGACGGGCTGCACGACCGACCAGCTCATTCTTTGCGGGTGGGAGGCGATGCCTGCAAGAGGCCCCAGGATTCGAACCTTTTCTGGACTCCATAGGTGCGCCTGTGGTGCTGTGCTGTGGGATAAGAGGAGACTGGCCAGGCGTTTTCCGACTGCCCATACTTGTTTTGGCACCAATGCGGCTGTTGTTCCCTACAAACCGCCCGCAAGCCAATGCACGCTGTGCTTGTTCCCAAGCACAATTTGGCACTCACCTGGAGTACAATTACTTGCATTGCTACCCCCCAATGTAAAAGCTACGCCCTTGTCCAAGCTACAGCGGGCGTAGGGACCGTATTGGTTTGGTACCTAATTTGATTTGGTACAACTGTAGTGCAGCCACATAAGGCATGGGTCTGGTGACAAATTTGCCAGTTACATAGGGTCATGGACACATTTGTTGTGAGTGTTTGCCCACTTACCCACATAGCTCTGATTTTTGGGATATTTGTGCATTATATTCCCCTTTCTTGCACCAGCTCACCATGCAATCTTCTCTTTTTGAACCTGGGTGTCTACGGCCTTGTCCAAGCTACAGTAGGCGTAGGGACCATATTAATTTGGGACTTTTGCGTAGCTTTTACAAGGGGGGGGGGGGGGCAGCACAGCCACACAGAATGCGGGAGCCACACCAGGAGGGATGAGGGCGAGTGCAGCGGACGAGGAGGAGGGGGGCAGCGAGGCAGGGGGGGCAACCAGGACAGCGGGAACAGGGAACCAGAACGTAGGGGATGGGAGAGCATGCGCATGGGAGGCAGCGACAACACAGGGGATGGCCTGGCGAGCCAGCCCCGTCACTACCGGGTGCCAGGGCAACTCCTGCTCAACCGGCATCAGGTGGGGGGTGGCTCCCGCAGCCCAGATGGGCTGTTTGTGCGACAAGAGGGGGAGCCCATCAGGGGCAGACCAGCCGTGAGGGGGAAAGGGACAATAAGGGCCCCCCAGCCCACACCCCACACCCACACCAGCACCCACCCGGCGCCCAGGTCCCCCACACCCCACCCATAGTCCCCCCAGCCCGACGCAGTGTACCCCTGCACCGCCATTTCGCACAACAGGAACATTGGCCGTCGAGGAGACCTAGTGACCCCACAGAGGGGTGGGCCAGGAGATCGGACTCCCAGTGGGCCAGCAGGGCCTCTGGGGAGTTACGTAAAATGGTGAGTGCGCGCAGGGGATGGGGCACCCAGAGGCCCAACCCTGAGGCCCCTGCAGCGCAACGTCTCTGTCTGTCCACACGCTCAGCGGAAACTGCTCCCAGTGGGCCACCACTGGGGCCCCTGATGCATTCCGTGGAGCTACCAGTGCGCCCAAGGAGCCAACCCTGGGGGCCCTGCGGCATAGCGCCGTTGTTCGTCTGTGCCCAGGGGATCCCACGCCCAGTGGGCCACCGCTGGGGCCCGTGCCGAGCAGGGCACCTGGGGCTCACGCACACGGAAACATAGAGAGAGGCAGGCCGTGGACGGCCTGAGGATGGAGATGGGTGGACAGCAAAAACAGTCAAACGACCCCCACAACAACCAACACAACCTCAATATGCCAACAACTGGGCGCTGATGACGCGCAAACGGCACACCATGCCACATCCAGCACAGCCCCAGCACACCAACCACTGGGCTCTGTGAACGCGGAAACAGCACCAGCAGGAGCACCAGCAGCAGCGGCCGACAGAAAGCAGCGACCCAATGCAACATGCGGAGGGAAGAACGGGTGACTGTCCAGGGCCCCGTAAAGAAACAACAACCAGACGGAATGTCACACAGGGGGTACAAATGTGTTTCCACCACAGGTCCTATGCAAGAGATCCTGGGGCTAGGGTGTTTATCCCGGGTACACCCCTGAAAACCACCCATGAAGCGCGCATGATCAATTCAAGACTCTGAAATTCAAATGTCATGTGTTCTCAAGATGATTTCTGTCCAAAAACATATATTGCAAACAAGATATTTGGGAACATCAATCTCACAAGTATGTTGTGCTGTCCCTTTTCCCACAAACTTGGCAGAGATAGGTATTGACCTCTTCCTCATCAACCTCGGGGGCCGTTTCCTCTATCCAAATCCAAAGGAATGTATCCCCATGGGCCATAAGGCTGATATTTTTTTTGTCTCCGCAACATTGAATTGTGAAAAATGGAGACTCTGAGAATGTATCACCATAAACCCGGCCCAAGGTGCTGGTTTGCAAAGGTACATACAAGCAGAGGAGGGGGGATGATGCTACAATTATGCACAATGGCAATGGTGCGCTGCGACAATGCTGTGCGGGTGTCCATGCCTATCATACACCCCCAAAACTGGCTACCGGTGGTGGAAAGCAGCTGGCTTTTTGCACAGGGCACGCACAGCGCACGGTGCGCCCCCATAGGGCAATGGGAGGGGTGGTTGCCCCTTTGGTAAGTCCTTCTTCTTGCAATGTCAAAGAAGGCGTCCCGAGCTCCCGAAGATACCTGCATACCTTTCCTAGAAGAGGCGGGGGGGGAAACAAGTGTAGGGACATGACATGGTGGCTTAACGAAGTGACCTTGCACTGCAAATAAAATCAGCCGCCCACTGCTGCGCAAATTCAAAGATCCTCAGCCACTTGCACTACTCCTCAAACTTCTGTTGGTCAATCTTTCCCTTGCTTTCCCCTGCCCATCCCCCGTTTTTCGGAAATGTGTTTGCCGCCGCAGGTGCTCATAGTGGTGCGCCAACAAGAGGGACTTCCGGGTGGTGGCTCGTCGGGCGCTTGCGCCACCACATCAAGGCAGAGCCATGCAAGAATGGTTTTATGCGGCACATCACATAGGGGGCGTTTTCGCACAACACGCGCACGACGCTCACCCTCCCCCCCCCTTGTCCACCCCCTCCCCTGGGGAAGGGGGTGGGGTCACTTGGCCCATGAACAATAAGAAATCAATAGGAAATCACAGGTGCCAAAGGCGCCGAAGAAAAATTTTGGGTGGGTATACAAGAACTCAGGTTACTGTTTTGTGGTGTCTGTCCCCCCCAGGGGTGGGGGGCAATTTCATTTGGTGACAGTCCCCCGTGGGGTGGGGGCGAACCATGGGGGGGACAGACATGTGGGGGCAGGGTATGTAGAGGCACAACATGCGGTGTGCCGGATGTCCCGGCTAGCGGACTTTCGCCGACTATGCTTCCGCTAGTGGCGCATGACCGTGTACCTTGAGGCGCGGTCCACAGCAGCATGCAAGCTCGCTGCGGCGTCCTTGTGTTGGGAGCAGGCCCATTTATTGCAGGTCCGCCGACGTCCAAGCGGAGGAAGCGTGCGGGTGGCACCACCTATCCCAAGTGCAAGGCGATACCCCGGTCATTTGATGTTGAAGTGCGCCTTTCTTTACTGTACCATGCAATCTGTGCCACGGTTGACAAACTCAGGTCAAACAAGGCAGAGTGAATCCCACCAAACAAATTCTGTGGCATAGCAATTGTATGGCCCTGGCTGATTGAGTTGGAGCTACCGAACATAGCTGCATATGCATACCACGGCGTGCATGTGTGGAGTGCTTTGTAACTTGCGTGCGGCCAAGTGCACGCGGTTACCCTGATAGCCGCGCGGTGGACGACCTTGTGTGAATTCCACACGTGGTGACAGTGCACGGCACGCGAAGCGCCCGAGGGACGATGCCCGGCATGTGGCGCACAAGCAGCGCAAGATGGAAGGACCACCGGTACTGGAGGTCCCCGTCGACCTCTAGGACATGGAGATCCCACTTGAAGACATGGGCGATGCCATTGTTTCAACTGGATTGCACCTCCCCCGAGAGGTCTGGGAGGATGCACACACCCATGCAATCACCAGTTTGTCCCCCAAACTGGGTTTACCACCTCGACCCCCCCCCACTGCTCTGTTCTACAGGCTTTTGCCTGCCCAGAGTCTTGGTGCTTGTGTGCCTTGGTAAACGGGGTGCCAAGTGTGGGCAAGGTGTGGGACTTGTTCGCCCTGCCACCCTGCCGCAGTTGGTTTGGTGGAAGTAGGTCATACCTAACCCACACCCGAAATTGGCCCTGTCACTGACCCATGACTTGCAATGTGTACTCTCGATGGACACTTGGTGGAGCTTCGGTCACAGGTTAAAAAAACACTAATAAAGCCATGTGTCTTGGGAGGCATGATCGCGGCCACCTAGCCCATGTATGCCAGCTAGGAGGGGGTCCCCAAATGTGTCCCCATGGTGGGTCATGGTGGACGCATGTCCCCTCCCTTGGGTGGTAGCTCCAGGGGGTTGCCTAGCTATTTGGAGTATCTCGGGCCACAGGGGGTATTGCTCCCGCTGTCTACGGTCCAATTGCTTGTGGTGTGAGTTGCGGAGTCACGTTGGCGTACGTGCTCCCTCTTGTCGTGTGGTGCAGTGTTTTGGTAGTGTTTGCTGCCTCGGCTTTGGGTGAAGTTTGCCAAGGTCCCCATATCAATCTGGCCAAACTTGGGCCACTTGCCGTGGGGGGCCTGCCCTGCTCGTCCCCATTTTGCCTCGGTTGGGGGCTTCGTTCATGTTGTGGTCCACTGCGCCGTGGCCCGTGGTATGTGGGTGTCCATGGTGCCTAGGCTCATTGTGCACCATGTGATTTGCTGTGGTGTCCATGGTGCTTGGGCTCATGTTCTCTGTACAAGCACCACCGCAGCGACCAGCATATGGTTGTGTCACATAGGGCAGAGGCGGTGAACCAAGGCGCTAGGACACAAATTTTTTTCGCTCTTGGGGCAGCAAAGAAAGCTTTGAACAGTTTGTTTGTTTTTTCCATGTGGTTTTCTACCCCCCCCCCCTTTTAATTAGTTTTGTAGCTTTTGGTGGCTATTCTGGTCTGGGCATGAACATGAACCAGCACCAAGCACCTGTCAACCAACTGTCAACCACCGTCAACCAGCTGTCAACCAGGTGTCAACCACCTGTCAACCACTCAACCAGCTGTCAACTACTGTCAACCACCTGTCAACCACCGTCAACCACCTGTCAACCACCTGTCAACCACCGTCAACCACCTGTCAGACACCGTCAGCCATCTGTCAACTGGCGTTAATCACCTGTCAACCACCTGTCAACCACCTTCAACCAGCTGTCAACCAAGTGTCACCCACCTATCAACCTTGACACCTGTTGGACAGGTGGTTGACGGTGGTTGGCAGGTGGTTGACAGGTGGTTGACAGGTGGTTGACAGGTGGCTGACACCTTGCTGACAGGTGGTTGACGGTGGTTGACAGGTGGTTCACAGGTGGTTGACAGGTGGTTGACAGGTGGTTGACAGGTGGTTGACACTGGTTTGCAGGTGGATGACACCTGGTTCCGCAGAGAACGAATGTTCCGCGCAAGGGAGTGTGCAATCGTGAGGCAACAGCGGAGTGTGTGTGCTGCACTGGTGTACATATGCAGCGTAAAAATTTTGTGGGAGGTGAGTCAATGCCCTCCAGGGAGTACAGCGGATGCTATTGAACGTGCCACACAGGAGGTGGGGAGAGGGGAGACGCGCTCGATGCACATACACTCCCGGCGGAACAGACCAAAAGGTAAGGGGACGACGCTCCACTGCTTTTGTGGCTGTCGATGTGTGAGGCCATTGCCCAAGAGGGGTAAACAACCTCCTCGCCGGAGTGGAGATGCCTGAGGATGGCGAAGTAACTGCTGCCATGGCGGAGAAGGGGTCCGGTAGGTGGGGTAGGTGCCAGTGCCGCAATGGCTTTGGCATGTCTATGCGTCTCTGAGTGTCTATTTTTTTCCCAGCCCCGCTCATTTATGACAAGGTGATGGCGGACTTTTCCCCCCGTGTAACATCTTTGAGACGACTGGTTCTACTTGATGATGATGATGATGACCATGCGAGAGTTGCTGCAACTCGACCAAAATCTGCCCCGACGGTGAGATATGGTAACGTGAATCATTCTCTTTGGCCCCTGAAGAAGAGAAGGCCACAGTCAGCGGCCTCACGGTCAGCAACTTTCTTGACCTCTGTCACTGCCGACGAGGAAGCCCCTGAACTCGATGAAGTTGCAGTTCAAGCGGTGCTACAAAATCGAGTGGAACACCGGGTGCACTGTGCGATGAACAAATGGATTGCTGAACGGCACCCGCCGGTTGTCCTGGCCCGTCAGGGAACGCTCGCGCTGAATCTTCATGCGAAGTTCGTTTGGGTCGGCATGTCGTGGGACGTGCTCTCCGGTACCGGCCCGCCGTGCGAGCTCGACATCCTCGCGTTCTGTTTGGATCGGAACGGGGTTTGCAAGAGCAAGAAAGACGTTGTGTACTGGGGCAACCAGGCCAGCACCCTCGATGTGCTCACACACCAGGACGGCGGCAAGCCCGGCGATATGGAAACCTTGAAGCTGAGCACGTACCGGGCAAAGGTGGCGGGCATCTGCGAGATTCTGATATTTGTGAATATCCGCCGTGGACGGAGGTTAGGCCAGTTTTGGGACCAGAACGTCCGGAGCTGCAAGTGCTCGTGTTACGAGAAATTCGGCTCCCGCTACCGCGAGTTCGCCTCCGTTCTGATCGAGCCCCCTTTCGGAGCGGGGACGACGACCGTTGAGGTCGCGAGACTCAAGCGGCAGAGCGGGGCCTGGGGCTTCCACGCGGTCTGCAACGAGACGAAGCTGACCACGAAGCAGCTCCACGAGACGTTCGGCGAGGGCTTCAATCCCGCGGCCCCGCACGCCATCAAGCGGGCCAAAGGGGAGGCGTACGCGATGGAGGACTACCAAACGGCCGACGCCATTCTCGTCGGGTTCTCGTGGGTGTCGCTGCCCTCCCGGTCGGGCGCCGCGACCAAACTGCACGTCGCGGTTGCCATGCTGGACGCGAACGGGCGGCTGTGCAAGCCCATGATCACGGGGCTGACCAACAAAGGGGCGGGCGTCGTGCACAAGTGCGAGTCGCACGCCGCCTTCATGGACGACGACAACATGGACAGCGAGACCGTCGAAGTGCGACTGAGCCAGGTCCAGTGGTGGAGATAGAGTACCCCCCCCCCGCCCTTGTCTAAGCTACGCCCTTGTCCAAGCTAGTAGGCGTAGGGACCGTATTAATTTGGTACCTAATTTTAATTCGGTACCAAATTTAGTGCAACTACATCAGACATGGGTTTGACGAATTTGCCGGGTACATAGGGTCATGTACACATTTGTTGTGAGTGTTTGCCCACTTGAACCCACATAACTCTGATTTTGGGGCCTTGCCTTTGGGAACATGGGTGGAGGTTGAGGTGCACTCATACTATGCGCTCATTTACGTGTGTGTCGGTAGTTGTATATGTCGCGCGCAAGCTACGCCCGTGTCCAAGCTACAGTAGGCGTAGGGACCGTATTAATTTGGTACTTTGGCGTAGCTTAGACAAGGGGGGGGGGGTACATCCCATGTGGGTTTAAGGCAAAATGACCGATTTTTGGCGATTCTTGAGGGACAAAAAGTGTTATTGCACAGACACCCGTTGGTGAGTCCCAAAGCATTTCCCCCGAATCTCTGCTAACACCCACCAACTTGCATTGTGTAACTTTGCATTCAGATTGCAAGCGTTGCTGCCCTTCAAAAGCCGGTTTTCTATTCTTTTAGCAATCGTAATTACTGCATCCAACTGTATCCCAAGCTCCAGACGTGTGTGTGCCATGTGTATCTCAGCCTTCAAGCGTGTGTACCACGGAGGATATCACAGAGCAACCACAGCGGTAAAGACAGAGAGCCGCTAACCCACGGTGAGTTGTATGCAGTGACCCGCAGGTCGTGTCAAAACACGTCAACAGCGTTGGGCTTGATCAGTATGCGATATTACAGGTGTTGTGCACCATGCTCTGGGCGCATGAACTCTACAGTGTCACTCTGCTTGCGGCAAGAACACATGAGAAGCCAGGATCCCGGTGTGTGGGGCTGGGGGAGCACTGAAAACCACGCGATTTGGCCACCTCTCGCCAGGTCCCGGACGACGTCAGCGACGTGGTGGTCCTGGCCATCGTGGACGACGCGTGCCAGGCGGCGGGGCGCAACTTCGAGTCCATCACCAACGGCACCCTGCGGCTGTACATGCGGCAGTCCACCGGCAAGTCCACCGACCTGTGCCTGCACCACCTGCCCAACCACCTGCAAACCGAGACCTGCGTGGAGCTGGGCCGCTTCTCGCGGCAGCGCGACGCGTCGTTCGCGAAGTTCCATTTCACGTCGCAGGGAGTCCGCGCGGATTTCAAGACGCTGCTGAAGGGCCTGCGGAACGGGACCTTCCTGATGAAGCGGACGCTGCAGGGCCTCAGGTACAGGGATGCATTGGAAGGGGGGGGGGTGCCCCCCCCCCCCCCCAGCCTACGCCCAGCCACTGTCTCCCTCACGGCAAGTGCCAGCGTCAACGGCATTTGTAACCGACAGTAACCGCCCCAACCGCTTTGGCAACCTCCTCCAACCGCCTGCCTAACCGCCTCTGAGGTCCCTTCCCTTCGAATGCATCCCTGCTCAGGTACGGCGACCGCTGCAACATCACGGAGGCCTGCCCCGGCACGAGCGTCTTCCGCGTGGCGTGCGGGTGGGTGAACCCGCCCGGGACGCCCTTCGACGTGGACCTGCTGTCGTTCGGGGTCGCGGAGGACGGGAAGCTGCGGACCTCGAAGGACTTCGTGTACTGGCGCAACGTGCGCAACCGGTCCGAGACCATCCGGCTGGTGAACGACGCGCGCGGCGGGGCGGGCGCAGAGGAGGAGGAGGTCCTGGAGATCGAGTTGTACAACGTCCCCGACCCGATCCACAGCGTCATCCTGATCGTCAACATCTGCAAGGCCCAGCAGCGCAACCAGTTGTTCCGGGCGGTCAAGGAGGTATAACACACAGGGACACATGCGTACAGATAGAAATACCCGGAGGTGCATGGCTATGCACGTCTGGAGAGCCCACACAGGGTCCAGAGCCCCGGGCATGAGGTCAGGGGCGTTGCATTTCGTTTCGTCTCGTTTCGCTTCGCTCTGTTTCGTTGCTGGTGTAGGCGTGGATCCACATGTACGACGCCGAGACGCAGCAGCGCATCTTCAGATACGACGTGGAGATGGCGAACTTCGAGTCCGCGACCGCCATCGAGTTCGGGCGCGTCGTGCGCGCGAGCAACGGCCAGTGGGTCTTCCACGTCCAGCCCGAGCCCATCAACGGCACGTTCACGGAAATCAAGAGCAGCTTCTTCCGCAACTTCATCACCGAGGGTTGCCGTCAGGTCCTGGACTTCCGTCACGCGGTGTTCGGGCTGGGCTGGGACGTGCCCAAGACGCACAGCGGGCCCCCCTTCGATCTGGACGTGCTGGTGCTGGCGCTGGGCGCCGACAACCGCCTGGTCAGCGACGGCTGGTTCGTCTACTACAACCACCTGGCGACCGGCTGCCGGTCCATTGTGCACAACGGCGACGCCCGCGACGGGGACTCCAACAAGGAGGACGACGAGACCGTGACCCTGAACCTGTGGGACATGGACGAGCGCGTGAAGAAGGTCTCGTTCATGATCAACATCTACGAGTGCCAGAGCCACGGCCACTGCTTCACGCAGATCCCCACGCTTTGGGTCCGGGTGTGCAACCGGGACACCAACGCGGAGCTGCTGCGGTACGACATGGACACGGAGGGCTTCGCGGGCGTGCCGACCATCGAGGTGGCGCAGTTGGTGCGCCTGGGGGACGGGCGGGGCTGGGAGTTGACGGCGCTGGGCAACACGATGCAGTTGGATGTGGACGGGCTGTATCAGTTGTACGCGCCGCGCAGGAGCTGGCAGGGGCACATACAGACGGGGCATTGAAGGTCCGACCGCGGTTGGCGGTGAACCGATGGCGGCTGGGGCTTTGAGCCGCCAGCAGGTGTTGGCGGCGGCAGGGAGCCAAGGATCAGGACTGCCCTTAGGAACCCCAATTGGTTTTTTGTGAAGGACAGCCAACCGCTAACCGCCAACCGCCACCAACCGCCAATCGCCAACCGCCAATCGCCAACCGCCACCAATCACTAACTGCCAGCCGCCAGCCGCCGCCAACCACCGCCAACCGCCAACCGCCGACCGCCGCCAACCGCCAACCATTCTCCAATACTGTTTCCGGGGTTTTGTGTCTTGCCCATGTTTTGACCATGAAGAAGAAAGCGTCCCCGTGACAGTTCATTTCTGTTGGTGTTACGAATTCTTTTCTTTTTTTTCCCCTGAGGGACAGCCCTGCCAAGGATGCCATGGGCTGACATCGCAATTTATAACCTTCAACAGTGGCCAAAACCCACAGATATGCCAGCTATGCCCGGGGCTTATTGATGCCTGTGCGCCTGCCTTTGCTCAAGGCATTTACAGCGGTTGCCAAAGGGGAAGCCTGCTGGCAGGCTCCGGACGCTGCCGTCGTAGTACAGCATAACCGGTGCGGAGGCGCAATGCACAAGGCCGGGGAGTCATGCGGCCAGGGCTGTTCTTAAGACGTCTTTTCTGGTTAAGGACAGCCCTCAAGGACAGCCCCTTGGGACCAGCAACTGCCAACCGCCAACCGCTAACCGCCACCATCCACCAATCACCGCCAACCGCCAACCCTTGTTCAATAATGCTTCTGTGGTCTTGTGTCTTGCTCATGTCTTGACCGCGAAGCACAGAGCGTCCCCGTGACCGCTCATTTCTGTTGCCGTTACAAACCCTTCCCCCCCCTCAAGGACAGACCTGCATACGGCAACAATTTTGCGCTTCTGTGTGGAGCACTCCTCTCCCACGAAGGCGTTTACTGGTCAATCACCGTCAATTAATCGCCCCACTGTTCGTCAGTGAACGTCGCACACTGACCAATTCCATGTTTCATGTTCCATGTCCATCCAGTTCCATGTTCCATTTTCATCGGGGGAGGCGTATCCGCAGGGTCTTCAAACCTGGTCACAACGGTCTGGTTAAGACCCACCCGCACTGCTCCTGAGAATATGCCAGCGGACCTTCCACAGTAACCGCCGTGCCCAGTGCAAAACCGTGAGAAACCGGGGGAATATAGTTGTTGGCGTTTCCTGCTTCTCCATTTCTCACATTTCTTCCCATTCGCCCCCAGTTCGGTCGGGTATCCCCCGTTTAAGCTCGGTTTCCCAAGTGGCCACGCCCAAGTGGCGGAAACTAAGGGTCCCTGGTGCAGTGTGGCCGAGCGTGTGTGAACTGGGTATGAGTGCAGGCAGGCCATTGGGTTGGGAGAAGGACGAGGAGGCTATGGGCATATAGTGGGCCACAACGGTGGATGTAGGGGGGCGTTTCTGCACAGCGCGCACACAGCGTGGGCACCGCGCGGGGCACCGCGTCCACTCGTAAGTTCGGTTTCCCGTGACCCCCCCTGCAAACCACCCAACCCTCGGGGAAGCATACGTCCGCAGGGCAAAAACAGCAGATTTAGACAGCAATCCGGTTTTCAGTGTAAAAGATAGCGTTATCTGAGTTTTTGGACTGCGTAAGTCTGAGCAGTCCTGCGTTTGGGTGCACAGCGGGTACCGCGACCACCTTGGCCATCAGGGGAAACGGGTCCAAACTGGCCTACCCCCCCCCCCCCTTGCGCATGCACGGCCTTGTCTAAGCACGGGGTGGGCGGTGAACCGCCGTTTTGAGGAAATTTTGGGACCGCTGTTTTTGTGGTCCAGCATGGAGGATTGGGCGTTTGTAGAGCGTTTGCTCAGGGAAAGAGGGGCTCAGTCATGTCTGTGATGGTGCATTCTGTTCATAACAACATTGTACTACACATTGCAACCCCATGCTGCTTGTTCTGATGTGATTTTCAGCCCTGGCTAACAATGTTATTCCCGGTCTGGCTGTCACATGTGTCACGCGCATGCACGGCCTTGTCTAAGCACGGGGTGGGCGTTGGACCGCCGTTTTGGCCTGACTTCTGGGACCGCGGTCGTGCTTGCGCAAGGGGGGGGGGGGGTACTTTTTGCACAGCACGGGCACCGCGCACGGTCGTCCTCTACGTCAGCGTTGGGTCTCAGGTAGGCACTGTCTGTCTCCCTGGACCATTGTAGATGTACATATTTGTGCGCGCGCAAACGGTGCTCATTGAACAAAAGACTGGAGGGGGACGTGTGATTTGGGGCGCCCCTTTTACTGTTCTCTCTGCTGACCAAGCCAGGGCAGTCCGTGGGGCTCCAGACTGAACCCTTTTGTGGCACTAAAACTGCCACTGAGCGTCTTCGGGGCTTGTGTTCCGAAGTTGCCCATCTGCCCATCCCTCATCACCATGGCAGCTTGGGCAACCCGGTCCCCTCCAAAAGGGTCATCCCATACGCTGCGTTTTGTTTGTCCACCACAGAGTTCTGCCAGCTCATCGGCCTCCCTGGCAATTTTGGGTCCCTCCTTCGACCCTAACAACCATCAAGAAGGGACCGCCTCGCTGGCCCCCACACCCATTGCTCAGATACCCACCGTTCATGTTGTGTGTGATGCATTGCATCACCATCATTGAGCCTGTCTGTGGGGCACTGTCCTTTGCATTCTCCACAGCGTCGTGCCAAAGTCGGTCGAATACACAGTTGTACAGCAGGGCCTGCCTGAAATCGATTCCGGTTGTCCCATCAAAAAAGTCCGCCAGAGCACAGCCAGGCCCTCGTTGGCTCACAATGTGCCGCAGACATGGCCTGAAACTGCCTCAATTTTTCTGTGACAGAGGCTGCTGTTGCTGCTGGAGCTGCTCTATATATGTGCTTCGGGACCATTGCTGTGTTGCGCACATCACCCCTTCTTTCAGAGCCCTTGCACTTCATCCCAGCATCCAGTCCCTGCACCCTACACGTAGAGGGCCTGTCATCGGGGGTTTGCTATTGACCTCTCCTCAATCTTGTCCCTCCGGGCATGGCGTGGTCTGCAGGGCATTTGTCTGCATCCCCACGGGGCTCGTGCTTACCAGCAAACCGGTGGCGGCAATCACTGAACGCTGGCAGTGACCCGGCCAACTATTGTCTCTGCGTCTGCAGCGTTTTATTTCGGGGTCCTCCACAGCAGTTTGTTGTCTCTGCCAAGCCTTTTGCCCCCACGGTCCCTGCTTCTCCATCGCTGCATGTCGTAGGAGGCAACAAATTTGGGGGTTGCAATGTGGCAGAACCGCTGATTGCTGCACTGGATGCCACAACCCGGACCCCAGAATTTTCAAAGGGGGGTGGAGGAGTAGTGCATGGGAACCAATGGACCAGAGTGGTCCTTGATCTCGCTGATTCGTTGACAACAGAAATGCCGCACAATCCAGTAATCAATCGATGACGCCTGGCCGGTCACCAACAGTGTTCATCTGCAGTGTGAGCCCGGAGCATACCTCCTATGTTGGGTGTTTTCAAGTCGCATGCTGTCATCCCTACCCCCAGCCTCTCAGTGGGCCCGCTTCTGTCAAGGGGGGGGTGGGGGGCTGTTGTCTTCAACCCAGGGACCCCGCCCTGAGAACTTTCAGGGAACCTCTACTGCCTTTGGCAATTCACGCCAAAGTTGGTTGATGCGTGTTGGAGATTGTAAAGTGCGGAGGGCCTGAGGACAGGCTCGTGTGTACAATTTTTCCTTCTTGTGGCTGATGGCGTCACACGACAGCTCTGCTTTGCTGTACAGTGGACAATGGAACTTGTGGACCAGGAGTCATAACCCCGTGAGAGTCCGTGGTTGTGGTTGTAAAGCCACCACCAAAGGGGCCGTCAAGCTGTTTTGGCCATCTAGGTACCCTGGGGGTTATGCCCCTCAGCTCGCCGTGCAGCAATCCTAAGGGTGGTACCACCCCTGGGGGTGGTGGTGTTTTTGATATCCCTCTTTCCGGGTGGTTGAATGCCTTGTTTGGGGTGGTTTTGTCTGCCTGTTCGGGGGGGCATGGGGGGATTGCCCATTTCGAACCACAAATCAGTGTACCAGTGTATGATTCAGGCCATTGCTTTGTACATAGCTGCACTACGGATCTACGAATGGAACCCGATGAACCAGATGTCAACCTGTAGATGTACAGCCCATGGATGCACTGTTGCAGTTGCCGACTGTTAGGAGGCGTACCGTGCGCTGTGAGCGCGCTGTGCGAAAAGTTGGCTGTTCTCCACCACCGGGAGTTCGGTAAGTTCAGAAGATTGAAAGGACGTCATTGAATGGCTGCTGCAGTGGACGGGGCTGTAGGGGGCAGAATTTAGGTCCCTGGGACCCATCGCAAGCATCAGATGTTTGAATTTTTGAGTTTTGAATTGATTGTGCATGATTCCGCAGGTGGGTGGTTTTCAGGGTTGTTACCTGGATAACCACTGCAATAATTGGCGCTGTGCCCGCGCTGTGCGAAAATGCCCCCTTAAAGAACAAAAGCAACAATCTATGATGCCATGCTCAACGTATGGCGTGGTAACCGAATATGCAGCTCATGTCCGTGTGAGCTAAGGGCCGCCGGAGTGTGATGGTAAGTTTCAGAAATCACCCGCTCTATTGGCTCTGGGGCTCATGCAGCATGCACGATTTCAGCGAGCATCATTCATGGTACGGAGGGGAAGGCCATGTTGTTGGTGTCTGCCAAAATTTTGGCACACGAGGTGTCCAGCAACATTTGGGTAGACGTCATTTGTTGCGAGGATAAGAATTTTTTCCCCACTTTTGGCAACAAAGTTTTTCATTGAGATTGCGTCAAACTTCGTCTTTCGAGACAGCCAACAACTTTTGGTGTTCAGCTTTTTCACTTGTTTTAAGACTCCTAATTTGCAACACATTTACACTCCCAACTTGCCCAGGAAAATGTCCACCACAAATTCAACTCATCTGCGTGATTACCAATATGCATTGTTGGTCATCTGCCAAATTGTCGGCAGACCTCTCAACTCCATTGTTTAGCTATGGTGGCATATTCAACATCGTTTACATCTAACATGAGATAATTTGTGTTTCTGATTGGTCCGTGTCATACCTCTCGGGATGCATTCACTGTTCCCTCTTTTTCCACAGTTGCTGCGTCCATTTAGATTAGCATTTCATTTCGGCGACAATAATAGGGCGGAGACATGAGCGGCCAGGTCGTGCAGGGCCGTCACCTGAAAGCTAGTGTCTGTGATGAACAGAGAAAATATGCTTCTGGGCCGTTACTAGGGAACAAAGGGGCAGATTGGCAAGGTGAAGAAAGCCACCTACCCCATATATGGGGGCCTTTTTGCCAGTGCAAAGTGTCCCCATGCCCATCTATGGGGGCCTTTTTGCCAGTGCAAAGTGTCCCCATGCCCATCTATGGGGGCCTTTTTGCCAGTGCAAAGTGTCCCCATGCCCATATATGGGGTCCTTTTTGCCAGTGCAAAGTGTCCCCATGCCCATATATGGGGGCCTTTTGGCCAGTGCAAAGTGTCCCCATGCCCATATATGGGGGCTGTTTTGCCAGTGCAAAGTGTCCCCATGCCCATATATGGGGGCTGTTTTGCCAGTGCAAAGTGTCCCAATGCCCATATATGGGGGCCTTTTTGCCAGTGCAAAGTGTCCCCATGCCCATATATGAGGGCCTTTTTGTCAGTGCAAAGTGTCCCCATGCCCATATATGGGGGCCTTTTTGCCAGTGCAAAGTGTCCCCATGCCCATATATGGGGGCTGTTTTGCCAGTGCAAAGTGTCCCCATGCCCATATATGGGGGCCTTTTTGCCAGTGCAAAGTGTCCCCATGCCCATATATGGGGGCCTTTTTGCCAGTGCAAAGTGTCCCCATGCCCATCTATGGGGGCCTTTTTGCCAGTGCAAAGTGTCCCCATGCCCATCTATGGGGGCCTTTTTGCCAGTGCAAAGTGTCCCCATGCCCATATATGGGGGCCTTTTTGCCAGTGCAAAGTGTCCCCATGCCCATATATTGGGGCCTTTTTGCCAGTGCAAAGTGTCCCCATGCCCATATATGAGGGCCTTTTTGCCAGTGCAAAGTGTCCCCATGCCCATATATGGGGGCTGTTTTGCCAGTGCAAAGTGTCCCCATGCCCATATATGGGGTGCTTTTTGCCAGTGCAAAGTGTCCCCATGCCCATATATGGGGGCTGTTTTGCTAGTGCAAAGTGTCCCCATGCCCATATATGGGGGCCTTTTTGCCAGTGCAAAGTGTCCCCATGCCCATATATGGGGGCTGTTTTGCCAATGCAAAGTGTCCCGATGCCCATATATGGGGGCCTTTTCCACCAGTGCAAAGTGTCCCCATGCCCATATATGGGGGCCTTTTTGCCAGTGCAAAGTGTCCCGATGCCCATATATGGAGGCCTTTTTGCCAGTGCAAAGTGTCCCCATGCCCATCTATGGGGGCCTTTTTGCCAGTGCAAAGTGTCCCCATGCCCATATATGGGGGCCTTTTTGCCAGTGCAAAGTGTCCCCATGCCCATATATGGGGGCCTTTTTGCCAGTGCAAAGTGTCCCCATGCCCATATATTGGGGCTGTTTTGCCAATGCAAAGTGTCCCCATGCCCATCTATGGGGTCCTTTTTGCCAGTGCAAAGTGTCCCCATGCCCATCTATGGGGGCCTTTTTGCCAGTGCAAAGTGTCCCCATGCCCATATATGGGGGCCTTTTTGCCCGTGCAAAGTGTCCCCATGCCCATCTATGGGGGCCTTTTTGCCAGTGCAAAGTGTCCCCATGCCCATATATGAGGGCCTTTTTGCCAGTGCAAAGTGTCCCCATGCCCATATATGGGGTCCTTTTTGCCAGTGCAAAGTGTCCCCATGCCCATCTATGGGGGCCTTTTGGCCAGTGCAAAGTGTCCCCATGCCCATCTATGGGGGCCTTTTTGCCAGTGCAAAGTGTCCCCATGCCCATATATGGGGGCCTTTTTGCCAGTGCAAAGTGTCCCCATGCTCATATATGGGGTCCTTTTTGCCAGTGCAAAGTGTCCCCATGCCCATATATGAGGGCCTTTTTGCCAGTGCAAAGTGTCCCCATGCCCATATATATGGGGGCCTTTTTGCTAATGTCAACTGTCCCCATACACATCCGTGGGGGCCTTTTTGTCAGTGCAAAGTGTGGCCATGCCAATATATGGGGTCCTTTTTGTCAGTGCAAAGTGCCCCGATGCCCATATATGGGGGCCTTTTTGCTATGCCGTTCACGCAATGTGCACGCAATGCAAAATTTCACATGTCGCCAACGATGCGAGCCCTAGTTTTGGCCCTTTCATACAAGTTACCAGAATTTTTTCGGGTGTTAAATGAGCTTAATTCTGTTGATGATATGCATTTCATTGAATTTTCGGTGAAAAGGGGTAGAAAGGGTGTTTGGTCATGGTTGAGAGGTCTGGCCCACGCAGTGTTCACACAGCTGCTTTGATTCCTCCCCGCTTTGTGAAATGGCAGAAACTGATGTGGCACTGTGGACCAGACCTAAGTCATGTGCCTTCCGTAACCAGGGCTGCGGTGAGGAGGGGCTGGGATGGTCATCCCATATGGTACTGGATACACCAAGGCTTGAGGACGCCTGCCTTTAGGCGATTCACATCTAATGACAAGGTTGGCTAGTCAATCTCGCAAGATGCCCACAGGGAAAAGGGGGAAGTGGCCGAACAGCGGGTGAGGTAACTGAACCTTGGTACCCTGACCGTTACGGCCCTATCCTCGTCGGACGCTGCTTTGTCAGGCGTGGAATGCCGGCCATGGTCTATACAGCCCAGTACCAGGATATCCCTCCCTACCCACCTGAGATTTACTGCATGTGCATGCAGTGCACACGCAGTGCAAAAGCACTGCCCTACACCCTGGTAGCCTCGTTCCACATGCCACAAGAGAAGGCCGCAGACACTGCGTCTGTGCTGGGCACAGACAGTAGGTTGACGCAGCAAGGTGAGGGTGGCAGCAGCAGAGCCGGCGGATCTGGCAGAACAGGCTTCAAGCTTGTCAGGGTTGCGTTCATAGGTGGGGCAGCATGCAGGTGCAGTACAACCTGCTGAACCAAGGGTCAGGGACATGAGGTTCAGATTTCTCATCCCAATAGATCAGTGCATTCAAAGCAGATATCAGTGCCTCATGGACATGCGTTGCGACCATTTCTTGACACTGCACACAGGCGGGAAAGGAAGCTGGCATTTCTGTGCATTTCTAACCGTTTCTAGCGACCACCATCTCTGTGCCAGTCTCCCCTCGTTTGGGTGTGTTGAGCCCTGTACGGGGGTGTACCATTGTTTGCGAGATAGCAATGAACGCCGCATGAAAGGCTGGCGCCGCTGGAGATAAGTGAGTTCTCAGGCCCATGTCCCTGGCTCGTCCATGTGCTTGACTCTTCCATGTCCTTCGCCCTGTGTCATATGTACTATGCAACACAAATGACTTGCTTGCTCTTTTGCCCCACTTCCAGGGTGGTCCTGGGGCAGCGAGCCAGGTTCTGGCCCAAGTGCTTACAGCACTTGTTGAGGGACAGACAGGGACGCAGCCTAGCCCAACAGGGCTATCACCGGAGGGTGCGACCCAGCGCGAGGACGCCGGTGTGGCCGTACGGGCGTTACCGGGACAGCCTGGTCACAGTGTGAAATCCCTCCCCTTGCTTGCTCTTTCGCACAGACACTCTTTCTGCTGTGGTTCTGTGCCCCTTCACAAATGCGGCTGATCGGCCTCACGGGCGGTATAGCATGTGGGAAGAGTACCGTGTCTCAGATGCTGCAGGAGCACGGCGCCATCATCATCGACTGCGACGAGATTGCGCGGGACGTTGTGGTGCCGGGAACGGATGCCTACAACCGAATCGTGGACTATTTTGGGTCTGAGGTGGTGCAGGCGGACCGGACACTGGACCGCGCCAAGTTGGGGGAGATGGTGTTTGGATCGCCCATGAAACGGAAGGCACTCAATTCCATCACAAGTCAGCCCATTTTCTGGGCCGTCATCCGGAGGATCTTCCACGAAATGTATGTGTGCCACACCCAAAAGCGGTCTGCAGGCTGTGAATGCGCTGCTACCCCACCACAGCACCGACGTGCCCATGGACAGATTGGATAGGAGGGTGGCGTTGGGCTTTGGAGCAGGCCATTGCTTAGTGGCAACCCCCTCACACCACCCACGGGCAGGGATGTAGTAGAACCGCCAACAACTATAGGAGGACCCCCCCCCCTGGACCGCCCCCCCCCCCCTGGAACGATGTGCCACAGGCCACGGACGCAGCATGCCCTACGTCACTGCCATGATATGATCTGCCTTGTTCTGCTCAATCCTGCCGTGGCCTGGCCAGCAGTGTCTATCTATGGTGTGTTACAGTGGTCTATGCCATTGGGACACGGCATGAAAGCGTCCTGCGCCGACAATGGGCCATGCGTTGTCGATTCCTAAGAGCAGGCCCCGTTACGTCCACCCGGGGATGAGCACGGCGTTTATGATGGTCGTCTTCTCGAAGCCGTTCACACGGTCCTACGGATGTCAATATGGTTGTCTTCAACGCTACAAGATGTCCAAACCACCTTGTTTGATGCCCATTTCGATGGCCTACCCTCCACGCAAGTGCAAGCAATTCCGCGAAGCTCACAGTGTCTTGTTTGTGTGCCATGTGGGAATCACGGCGTGCCGAGAGCACAGTGAACGGTGCCACACAAGGACAGGGGAACGGCCCTTCGTTTGTGCTCCTCGTCGCCAAAGCATTCCCCCTCCACGTGCATTTTCCAGGTTCATCGCACGGTCCGATGTCGTGATTCTGGATGCGCCCTTGTTATTTGAAACCAAAGTCTTCTGCTACCTCATCAAATTCTCGGTGGTGGTGTACGTGAAGCCTCAGATCCAACTGCAGCGGCTGATGGCCCGCAATGGCTACTCCAGCCCAGAGGCCCAGCAGCGCATCAATAGTCAGATGCCATTGGATGACAAGGTGCGACAGGCCCGGTACGTCATAGACAACTCCGGGGAAAAGGACGAGCTGCGCTGTCAAGTGGACACGTTGTACGCCAAGTTCCGGGAGTCGTGGCCGACAGGGACCCACACGTTGATTTTCTGTTTCACGTCGCTGGCAGTCATTGTGGGCATCCGCCCGTTGTTGACCACGATCTTTGCGCCCCGTGTCTGACACAGGGCCCCTTTTAACAACTCAGCACCACTGAGGGGGGGAGGGGGAGTCCCCCCCCCCTCGAGACCCACCACCCCTCCCCCTCCCCTTAAAAGATTGCGCCAAATTTTCTTCCGGGCCTTCGGGATCAATCAGTTCAGCCCAGAAATTTTCTTCGACGCCTCTAAAACACAGCACCACCGGGGGGGGGGGGGCAAAAGGAGCCTGACGCCCGCGGAGCCCCTGGGAGGGGCAGGGGCGACGGCAGTGTGGGGCCAACCAACAGCCCAGTCCCAATAGTCCCGGACTGTCAAGGCACGACCCATCTGTTGCGTGCCTGTGGCCCCCGCGAGGGGCTGCCGCGGAGGGGCCAAGCGAGAGGGGCCGCCATACACAAGAGGTCACCAAAGTCAGGCCACGGGTGCAGGCGGTTTGGGGTCAGGAGGGGGCCCATTCGGTGCCCAGCCGGTGCGTCCGACCCGCTGGCACATGCTGTTCTCCCTCCTCAAAATGACCCCCAGGCGCACCGGCGTCCGGGGCCTCAACAGATGAGTGCCCCCCTCAAAATGATGAGGCGCGCGCTGGACAGGGACGCGGTGCGTCCTGCGGTCCCGGCGACCTGCTGGAGGGCCGCGCTGGTCCCTCTGGGGGGCGATCGGTGCAGGGCGCGCACGGAGCGACCGGCCTTCGCGTGCCACGGTGGAGCACATGCGACACTTGGAGGCGCACTGCCAGAGCGCGGCGCCTGGGGCGGCCGAGGGCCGCACGCCGCGAGGCGTCCCCCGACGACCACCTGGCGCAACCCGGAGGTGGAGATGGTGCGGATCCACGTCGACGCGGGATACACACTTCTTCTTTTTGGGATACAACAAATAAAGTGTGAAGGAGGCTCCGGCACGGAGCAACAGAACCGTTGGTTCTCGTTTTACGCCCTGTCCTACCACCCTCGGGTTTTCGGTCCCATTCCTTTGGATGCGCAATTTTGTTGCCGACCCACCCATCGCGATCAGTGGCCCACCAATCGCGATCAGTGGCCAGGCAGCTTGACCGCCGAATGCTGATGGTTGACCAGCCAACCACTGCGGGTGGCCAGCCAGCCCCGCTGCTGTTGCAACCCCTTTTGTTTTTCCAGCCTGGCCGTCCCCCCCCCCCCCCGCGAAGGAATGTCCCTACCGTAGTTGAGGATCGTGAGCCCTCCCAAAGCCTGCCCAACCCCCGTGAACCACCTGCAAAGGTGGTTCCCGGCCTCCTTGTCCCTGAACCTGGAGGTGGGGGGGGGGGGCTAGAGCCTCGGGAAGGGGGGAGGAACCGGAATGCCTGTGCCCTGATGGGGAGTGTGGCAGCATGGCGCTGCACGGTGGCGGCCGGTGCCACGCGGTGGCGGCTGCCGTCTGAGGAGGTGGACGGCAGAGGCCGCCCCCTGTGCCCGAGCACCCCCAGCAGTCATTGCCTCTGTCGCCCCGGTGGCAGCTCCTTGTCTGTTGGCGGCAGGCGCTGGGACTCGGAATAATGGGAAATTTGTGCCAAATTGTCCCACTTTTCTCCGATTTTCCTCGTGTTCCCTATCAATTGCACACATTTTTTCTGCACCCCCCACAATGTATTTTTGGCAATTTCCCACGATTCCCCATTCCCCCCGTTTTCCCCCGTTTCCCCCCGTTTTCCCCCACTTTTCCCCGTCCCCCCCCCCCCCCCGTTATTCCATTTTGCTATCCTGGGGACCTTGCACCGCCAGTTTCGGGAGCCCGCCGCGCCGGCCGCGATTCCGTCACCCGAGGCGCTGTGAGCCACGCCTGCCGCGCTGCGGCTCTTGCCCATTCCACCGCCAGGTCAAAGCAGCGCCCCTCAACAATCTGTCAGGGCCTTCAAATACCCGCAGCAGCCTTCACCGACCTTCAACAGCTCTGCCGGCAGCCACGGGCAGAAAGCTTGATGGGGCCAGGCATACTGTCGCACGGGGGACGAGTGCGTGTCCACCTCCCACCGCCCACCCCAGCAGGGGTGCAGTCCCCCCCCCCCCCCCCCGAGGCCTTGTGCCAACCCCCCCCCCCTTCGGACTGGGGAGGGGCTCGACGGTGGGGTTGATGGACGCTTCTGGGTCCATCGTTGCGCTGAGTAGAGCGACTGGTGCAGGGGAGAGACAGCGCCCCCCCCCCCCCCTCCCCTAAAGCAGGGCGATAGGCATGACCCATCCACCCTCCTCTCTTCCCCACAGCCTGCGAGGCAATACGCATGACTGTCAGGCACAAGCTTCAGCCAGCCTCTAACCTGCTAACCCCCTCCCTTCCCCTTCGCACAAGCGCCCAGGACCTTAATAGGCTTCGCTGGGCAACAACGCCATGGGTGAGTGCACGTGGCTAGAACAGCCGGGTGGCCGGGACGGCGGGGGGCTGAGGGGTGATGCCCTCTCAGTTGACAGGGCGACCAGCCACCGCTAACCGCTAACACCGCTAACCTGCATGACAGGCAGTGGAACCCCCCGACGCAGCGCCAGCCTGTTTGACCATCATCGGAACTCCCTGATTAAAGGGACACACAAACACACAAACACACACACACACACACACACACACACACACACACACACACACACACACAGTGCAGTGCGAACAGTGCTGTAGAGAGGTGATGTATGTTAGCGAACGCTATGGAGTTTGTTGAAATGATTGGGCGTCACACACACACACACACACACACACATCGCGTCGGCTGATCCATCGCCGTGTGCTGTCGCAGGCTCGTCTAGACGGGGCCCTGCACAGGGGTCGGCGCATGGGCATTCGGGGATGCAGGGTGTGGTAGGCGCATGAAGGCTGTACACAGTCTTTGTGTCGTGCTGAGAAGGAGGAAAGGCCGCTTGGGGCAGAAAATCCAAACATTGCTGCAGTGCGGACATTGCTGTAGAGAGGTGATGTATGATAGCGAACGCAGTGGATTTTGCCGAAAATGATGGGCGTCACACACACACACACACACACACACACACACACACACACACACACACACACACACACACACACACACACACACACACACCCACACACACACACACACACACACACACACACACACACACACACACACACACACACACACACACACACACACACACACACACACACACACACCCACACACACACACACACACCCACACACACACACACACACACACACACCCACACACACACACACACACACACACACACACACACACACACACACACACCACACACACACACACACACACACACACACACACACACCACACACACACACACACACACCACACACACACACACACACACACACACACACACACACACACACACACACACACACACACACACACACACCCCACACACACACACACACACCACACACACACACACACACACACACACACACACACACACACACACACACACACACACACACACACACACACACACACACACACACACACACACACACACACACACACACACACACACACACACACACACACACACACACACACACACACACACACACACACACACACACACACACACACACACACACACACACACACACACACACACACACACACACACACACACACACACACACACACACACACACACACACACACACACACACACACACACACACACACACACACACACACACACACACACACACACACACAGTGTGGTCAGAGAAAGAGAAGGCGGCAATGTGCCCACAACAGGACCTAGGACCTGGTGGACAAATGGGGCATGGAGGATGCGTGGCCACTTACGCTAACCCTGACCAGGAATATTTGTGGTTCATCCATTTCCAAGCCATGACCTCTGAAGATACCCCATTCAGATATTGATCTTTGTGTGGACCCCGTGCAAGCTAGCCTTGTCTATGCACACCCTATGCAGATGGCTGCTCTAGTCATTCGTGCCCAACTGTTTCAGCATTGGCACTGGTATTGGTTCCCAATGAGGCAGTTTGTATGCCGTTGAGCTCTTTTTCCCGAAAGATTGCCCGTGGAGTCCACAGCCACGAATGACACTCTTGTTTGGTGTGGCCCCGAGACGCAAGGGATACACAGCCACAACCCACCCCACTATTCTTGTTTCCCCTTGACTGATCAGAGGGCACGATTTACGGGAGCGGAGCCTCAACGGAGAAACAGAAATGGCCAGCACCCACATTGCAGACTAGAGTTGATGATGACGGGAGAATGATGGGAGTGCCACAATAATGCGGGAAAGGGCCCTGAGGAATGTCGCCGGAGTGGAACCCGTCGCTAGTGGCACCCGCCAGAGGGACCTCATAACTTTGGGGTCAGGGTGTCGCTTGGACAAAGGGGGGGAGAGGGTGAACTCTGCAGAGCCCCAAAGTGGACCCGATAGACCGCGCACCGTGCGGTACCAGCCAAGCCAGGAGTAACGACATTAGTCGTGGCTGAAAATCACATCAAAACAAACAGCAGTGGGTTGCAGTAGCAAGCATCATGCAGTTATGAGCAGGAGGACTCATCCCAAACATGATACAGCCCCTGTTTCTCTCTACAATTGGCACACAATCACGTTCTGCTAAGTTTCTGACCACAAAAAATGTCGTCAGAAAAACGACCGTCAGACCAGGTCCAGGTGCTTAGACAAGGCGGTGCTTCCGCAAGGGGGGGGGGTACCCTGCCTTCCCCTTGCGAGGGCGGCACTCACGTCCCAAAATTGGATGGAGACAACACCTACTGTTGCTCTAACAAAGATGTTGCTCTCACAGGGTGTGTGTGCAATAAATGCTGAAAGAGCATGCCAGTTGGTACTCTTGCAAGGGGGTTACTAGCCTGAGAGCCAGTGCGCTTTCTGTTTGTTTTCCGCTTCTTCTGCTGAATCAGAACCTCAGCAGTCTTCAGGCATTTGACTTCGCTCTGTGCTGTGTGCGGTGGCGTGTGTGTGTGCGTGTGGGGGGGGGGGGTCGCCAGATTAGAGAGGAAGGCCTGCAGGGGTCTACGGGCTGCCTGCTTTGAAAAAAAGTGTGTGTGTGTGATGGTGGTGTGGGGGGGCACTGTCTGATCAACTTGCCAGCATGCTCTGTTTCGGGGCAGGCAGAATAACATTAGGGTATCTCATACAACTTTCCTATGCTCCACCGTGCAGCATCACATGAAGCCCTTTTCACATGGTGACAATGGTGACAATGTCACATGGTGACACACTGAGCACAAGGAGGCCACAAAGCAAAACCGGAAGAGGTGGAACGCATGCCCCGTCCTTTGTCCTGGCAGCATGTCCTGGGTGTGCGTCCACACCGCATACACCGGGTGGCATGTGCTGCACTATTTGTGTGTATACAACATACCCAAAGAAGGATGATCCACATACCACTCGGCACCATGTTTTAGAACACAATTTTTTTCCGTGTTCCGGCGCTACGCGTGTGCAGCAGCCCGCAAGAAGGGTGTGTAAAACAACCCTCGTAAGCCATGTGAAACGAGGAGAGCCGGAAGTCTCTCCACCCCTTTGGGGAGGGGAGTTGCACGCGCCTTCCATACTGCCGCTCGGTGCAAGGGGGCCTGGTGCTGACATGCAAACATGGGACTTGAAGGCCCGTGTCTCCACCCGCTCATTCCCCACAATGCCCCCTCAGTCCCATCATATAGTCGCATCTTGGGGCCAAATTTGCGGGGGCACCTCCGGCGTACCCTATGTACCCCCGGCCCCTTTGTACTCCCCCCCCTATTGTCAGGCCGGTCCCCCCATGGGGGGAGGGGGATTGCATCACACAATGTTGGGGGAATGTTTGCCCGGTGCGCGCCCGGCGCATGCCCGGCACGCTACCTCTGTATCAAGTATCTTATCTCTAGCCCCAAGGTTATCCTCACCTTGGGAAGTCCCCCAAGTAGACCACACTAGACCGCAAACCTTCTCTGCAAAGCACGTTGCATGAGCCCAAAATATGAGAATGCAACAACACAAAATGTCACTCCCACCACTTCCAACCACCACCCTTGCCATCGTCATAAACTGGGTGCAAAGGATGGGCCAAATTCTTAGACACGGCGAGAAGGTACTCCAAATTGTTTGGTGAGGTGGGGGCAAAAACAGGCACGGGTGGGGAATGGTCAAAAAAAGATGCCCGGCGCGCCAATGCTGCCCCGTTAGCACTAAAACAGCAACAGTTCCAATTTAACCTCAAGAAGATTTTTCTTCGTGGCCTTCGGTGCCTAGTATTTCCCATGCTTTTTTGTCGAAGTGACTGTCCCCCACATTTGGGGGCGGGGGGGTCTCTCAAAACACGGCCCTCGGCACTGCGATGCAATGTCCAAGGGCCACGCTCCCTTTCATGGGATGCTCCGCTCAGGTACACAATCCACCACCCTCACTCTTGGATTTGGCGGTGGACGCTTCATCGGAGGCTGCCATGTCTGCCGCAAGCCTCTGTCCCTTTCCGGGGCCTGCACAGACGGGGTGGCGATGGGGTGCCACCCCCAGTGCGCGGGAGGTGCACCACGTTCTCCATATCTTTGAGGGCTATTGCCGCCGCAGCATCATGTGTAGGCAGGGCGGGGGTGGGGGGTCTCCTTTTAAAGGGGGGCTGGGTCAATGGGGGGGGGGGGGTTCCCGCCCCCAGTGGTGGTGAGGTTTTAGAGGCAAAAGAAATTTTTTGGTTTCAACTAATTGGCGCCAAAGGCGCCAGAAAAAATTGTTGATTGACCAAGTGGGCGCGGGTGCACTGTGCGCACACGGTGCACACCGTTTTGGGCAATTTCACCCCCCAAACGGACCCTCACAGAAATTGGCACCGAGAAAACAGCCGGGGAATGGGTGTCTCATCAGTCTCTTGTAGTCTGACTTGAATCAGGATGACACCTGGATTGTACACAGCAAACTGAATGATGTACAACATCTAGGGAATATATAAGGAATCCATGTGCCCTGTCCGCCTTCATTGATTGAATCAGTCGGCGGGGCATCCAACACTCCAAGATGATGATTTCCATCTTCAAGCAAGCTATCGTATGTGTAGGTAATCACCAGGGTGTTGCGAGGGGCCCAGAATAATAGCAAGAACCCGCTCATTTGCACTGCTGCAGTTGTAGAAGACATGGGTACTGGCACAAACCCAAGACAATGACATTGTGTTGCTAAGCTATGGACCAGGGAATAGCTTGTACAATGCAGTCCTTAAGGCATGTAGGGTGAAATGGGGTACCAGCTCAGCATCACAGCACCTCATGGGGCAACAACAAAGCAGAACAATGGTGTCAGGTGAATTATCAGAAAAAAGGCGCATGGTGAGTGCATGGTGCGTGCCCCCCAAAGGCCTAGAAGAAAATTTGGCCCAATCTTTCAAGGGGGGGGGTCCTAGGGGGTGTGTGTGGGACCCCCGCCCCCAAGTGGTGCCGAGTAGTTAAAAGGAGCGAGGTCTATCAAGCTTGTGGTAAGGAGTACATGCCCTTGCAATACCCTGGAGGCTGATTCAGGGTTTTGGTTGCACATGATTCCATCGTTTTGAGAACCGTGCATTGGACTTAGACCGCCATGTGGCGTCCCTGGGTCTCAACCGCGATTCGTTTCACCATGTACGCCCCCCCCCCCAAAAAAGAAAAGTGGTCAAAGGAGCATCCGCATGACATCAGCATCAGCACCAGCTTCAGCACTAGCACCAATACAAGCTACAGCACCAGCACCAGCCCTAGCACCAGCACTAGCACTAGCACTCGCACTAGCATTAATACCAGCACCAGCACCAGCACTAGCTCCAGGCAGGCTCACAATAGAACGGCCGACAACCATATGAGGAGGGTCCCGCCCCCCCTCGACCCCCCCCCCCCCCCCACCACCAAAAGCCACCTGGAGTGGTACTGAACTGGTCTGCG